>JARBWK010000010.1:38935165-39020036 GCA_030556195.1 Anolis apletophallus | reverse complement strand
CTCAGAAACTGAAGAGCAGCAACCAGACGGCTAACTGGGGCTGGCTGCAGGAGTGTACAACTCCTCTGTTGTAACAGCTCACCTAGCTGCCAAAGTGTTTCTGGGCACATCACAAAGTGCTGACTTTGGTCCAGGTTATTAGAAGGACTGTATTGCTTTCTATGCATCTGGTAGACATCTATGATCAGCTAGGAGGATTATTTATTTATTTATTTCTTCAAAGCTTCTATACCGCCACTGTCCCATCACCCACTCAAGTGGAAACATGGGAGAGGGCCTTTTACGGTGGTTGCTCCCAGACTGTGGAACTCCAAAGAGAGACCAGTAGGGCTCCATCCCTGCTGGTGTTTGCAGGAAGGTCAAGACCATCTGCCAGTAGGCGTAGGGAAGAATAAAAGGCATGCTGCTGGGGAAGTCTGTATGGGATTCTTGGGGAGGGGTCTGTGAGTTTTAAAAGCTATATTTTAATCTGTTTTACTTTAATTTTTACTGTACTATTTATTTTTTTTTTAATTTTTTTGTATTGCTTTTTAAACTTTGACCAAAGTGTGAGATTGTTACCCACCTTGAGTCCCCACAGTGGAGAAAGGCGGGGTATAAATAAATAATGATAATAATAATAATAAGTATCTTCCCATGGTCATTCTTGAACCTGAAAAACAACAACCCAGCATCAACGTACTGGCAGTCCCCAGGATTCTGAGCAAGACAGGCTTTATAGTTGAAATTGTGTGTTAGTCGGAACAGGTACATTTTTAATGTGTAACTCCTACACACACACACACACACACACACACACACACACAAACACATACATATATCTTTGCATAGTATAGTGAAGGGTTAACAGCCCTATGGGGTTTGGTTTGTTGTCTGTGCCCCTGCTCAGAAGATTTCACCTCGCTTTCTGTCCCTGTGATAATGGATTTTGAGAAATTTGGTGTGTTGTGGGAAACAATGATTGGGGATAAAGCTTCAGCGGAGACACCATTTATTTTAATTCCTGCTGTCTCATCCCGTTCTTAGCTATGAGTCATTTGTAAGTTTGTAACTCGGGAACTGCCTGTACTTTGGTTGACTTGAAAACAAATTCTGGATAGAACACTAATGCAGAGACAAAGACAGTGGGCTACAATCGTAGTAAACCAAATCCAACAGGATAGGGAACAAAGAATCAAGCAGTCTTATCAAAATAGACTATATTCTTAACCAAATACATTACATAGAAACTTGCAGTATATATAGCATACAAATCATCAGGATATACATCAGCATATAGCAACAGTTTTATGGTAAACAATGATACACAGAGCAATAAGATGGAAAAACTTCCACTAAAGTAAAGACACTCCTCCCCGGTATGGCAGGTATGTATGTCCAAGAATGGGGAATGGAGCCTTGCTCACGAAATCGCTGGGGTGGGGAGTGCTGGAGTGGAAGGAAGGGAAGGATGGTAGGAAGCCCAATCTCAGCAGGAGATGTCTGACGATCCCGCTGAAGGCGCTAGGGAAGCGCCGGTGAGTGGCACCCAGCCGCGCCGAATGGCGTGTCGAAATCGACCTGTAGAATACAGTAGCTGGTGCGAGGCAAATGCCGGCGGGGAATCGTGGAGAGGGCAGACGGGGGCTGTGTTGCAGGGAACACAGTCCTCCCTGAAGCGTAGCCTCGTAGGGGGCATTCCGCAAGGGTTGCCTAACGGCGTGAGCTGATTCCCTTGAGAAATGGACCTGTCTATTGGATCGCAGATTGGATTTTCTCTGCCATTTAAATATCTTTCCTTCTTTGTAATCAGTCTCATCTCTCTTTAATTTAGAAAGTTTGGTCTTCTTGATGTCACTGTACAGTTTCTGGCAGTCTAGCTGGATTTTTTCTAGATCAGGCTTGTTAGTGGGGGTGTCCAGAGTGGACTTAAGCTCAGCAATTTCTTTTTCAAGTTGGTCACATTCAGTAGATGCCCTCCTAATTACAAGGACTAAAAGGTCACGAGAGCATTTTTCAACTATCGCAATCCAAGACTTAATGAAGTTGGTATCATTTTCATACAGGCCCCCCCCCCTCTTGCATCCCAACACCGTTGATAGTGCGAGATTGTTATAGTACTATTTCTGCTTATATTTGCCTAGATAATCATACTGAATGCGAGGACGTTACTCTATTACTGAACACAAAGCCTCTGAGGAAGTCTCACGACGAAACGGCCCTTAGCCAGCCTGGGAAGAGCTCACGCCGTTAGGCAACCCTTGCGGAACGCCCCCTACGAGGCTCCGCTTCAGGGAGGACTGTGTTCCCTGCAACACAGCCCCCGTCTGCCCTCTCCACGATTCCCCGCCGGCATTTGCCTTGCACCAGCTACTGTATTCTACAGGCCGATTTCGACACGCCATTCGGCGCGGCTGGGTGCCACTCACCGGCGCTTCCCTAGCGCCTTCAGCGGGATCGTCAGACATCTCCTGCTGAGATTGGGCTTCCTACCATCCTTCCCTTCCTTCCACTCCAGCACTCCCCACCCCAGCGATTTCGTGAGCAAGGCTCCATTCCCCATTCTTGGACATACATACCTGCCATACCGGGGAGGAGTGTCTTTACTTTAGTGGAAGTTTTTCCATCTTATTGCTCTGTGTATCATTGTTTACCATAAAACTGTTGCTATATGCTGATGTATATCCTGATGATTTGTATGCTATATATACTGCAAGTTTCTATGTAATGTATTTGGTTAAGAATATAGTCTATTTTGATAAGACTGCTTGATTCTTTTGTTCCCTATCCTGTTCCTGACAGAACACTAATGCAGCCAAGTAAAGATCTCTTTGTTCCGATAGCTTGTTAAGTCTGTGAGATCCTGCTCTTAGACTAATGTCTCAATCTTTTGGCGGCATTGTCTAATGTGGCAATAAATAGGCAAATAAGATAATGTCAATTCTTTTCCTTGTGTAAGTGATTGCTGTAACAACAGACCGGGCTAGGCAGCTGTGGGGGGTTAGGGTTTTACCATCTTAGCATCCCAGGAGACCTTGGAAGACCACTGTCCCTACAAAAGAAACAATTTTTCTCCCAAAATACCCTTTTCACCATCTTACTATCTCAACCCAAGTGATAGACTCTTCCAAGATGACTTCAAGAGGTCTGCCTCAAATTTGATAATTGTATTGTTTTCCCCCCAAGGTAATACAACAGACATGTACTGCAAATCAGTTGGCTCTAAATTCTACTATGAGTCCCAACTACTCAATGTTACAAGTCGCTGTGGTCCCTCGCAACCTGAAGTTCACAGCCAGATACGATGAAGACATCGTCCCTTGCACGTTGCTACTCAGCTGCTGAGTATGCATGCCCAGTGTGGTACACATCGCACCACGCTAAAACAGTGGACGTGGCTCTTAATGAGACATGTCACATTACCACAGGATGTCTACACCCTACACCACTGGATAAAGTATACTGTTTAGCCTGTATTGTGCCACCTGACATCTGCCAGGAAGTAGCAGCCAATAATGAAAGGACCAAGGCAGTGACATCTCCGGCCCATCCCCTGTTCAGATATCAGCCAACACGGCAATGTCTTAAATCAAGAAATAGTTTTCTAATATCCTCAGAGATACTTGCAGGAACACCTCAGCAAGCGAGAGTCCAAAAGTGGCAGGCTAAAACCCGGAACCTCAACCCATGACTGATACCAAATGAGAGACTCCTCTCTGGGCACACAGAAGATTGGGTGACTTGGAAGGCACTGAACAGACTGCACTGTGGCACCACAAGATGCAGAGCCAACTTTAGGAAATGGGGCCACAAAGTGGAGTCCATGACAGGCGAGTGTGGAGAAGAGCAAATTACAGACCACCTAGTACAATGTAGTCTGACCCCTGCCACATGCACAATGGAGGACCTCCTTTTAGCAACACCAGAGGCACTCCAAGTAGCCAGCTACTGGTCAAAGGACATTTAGTATAATGCCAAGTTTTTAAAAAACTTTGTGGTTTTTTTTAATACATTAAAAGTGTACTCCCGGTTTGCTTCTGATATTATAAATAAAATAACTACTGAATGAATTGTATCTTTATTTTGTAAGTTCTACTGATTCACTATGTATATCCTCTGTTCTCTGGTCTAAAATTGGGAGTTGAGATTTTCAGGACACAGTGAGCAATTTAAACAAACTGGGTTGCCTCTCCATAGAGTAAGAAATGGGGCTACTGTGAGAAAATAATGAAATGTATTGCACGGGAATGCTGAATACATCGCAAAACAAGACATTGTCTCATATGAAGTCAGGCAAATGCAGAATCTAGCCCAATATTGTCAATGCGGACCACAATGAAGACTTTAAGATGGCTTCTTACTTGAGCCCCACCTGGAGATGCTGGGGATCGAGCCTACTACTTAGGCCCCTTCTACACTGCCATATAATCCAGATTATCAAATCAGATAATCCAGATTATCTGCTTTGAAAACTGGATTATATTTGTCTATATTGCCATATAATCCAGTTCAAAGTAGATAATCTAGATTTAATATGACCGTGTAGAAGGGACCTTAGTATTGCACGAGATTTCAAATACAAGTGCATCACATTTAGTTACTGATGCAACTCCCTCATACGGAACACACTGAATGGTCTTTGGAACATCACTGCCATTTCAACTATAATGTGAGACAGCTGTGAAAAAGCAGAATCAGGCACATTCCTGAGATATGTCGAAGGAAGAAAGAACATACAGTGTGTGCCTACATATATTATTATAGGCTGCTGTGAGTTTTCCAGGCTGTATGGCAATTTTCCAGAAGCATTCTCTCCTGACATTTTGCTCACATCTATGGTAAGCATCCTCAGAGGTTGTGAACTCTGCTGGAAATTAGGCCAGTGGGGTTTATTTATCTGTGGAATATCCAGGGTGGGAGAAAGAACTCTTGTCTGTTTGAGGCACGTGTGAATGTTGTAATTGGCCACCCTGATTAGCACTGAATGGCCTTGCAGCTTCAAAGCCTTGCTGCTTCCTGCCTGGGGGAATTTTTGCTGGGAGGTGTTAGCTGGTCCTGATTGTTTCCTGTCTGGAATTCTACTCTTTTAAATAGTATAACAACAACCACTAGTTGCTTCCTAAACCCTACAGAGATTAAGAGAATTGATTACTCTTAAAAAACATTTTCCCAGGCATTTAGCATGCGTATGCAGTTAAGACACCCTTGTTTGTTTCCACCTTCTTTTTAAATAAATGTGCACCATGTGGAAGCCATTGGTGAGCTGAGCATGCAACTGTTTACAACAGCAAGAAAAAACATTACACACAGCACATTTTCCTCACCCAAAAAAATAAAATAAATTGAGAGCCTGGCAGCCCTGTCCTTAATTGAGTTCTCTCTTTTTTTGTGAGGAGGAGGAAACCTTTAATTTCTGATCAGAGGAAACGGCTGTAATTCATGGTGTTGCCACATTCAAATTCTGAAGCAAATACAGTCAGCAAGACAAATGAGAAAAATGACAGGAAGGCTTTTTTTTTTTAAAAAGAACAATGCAAGAAATATTGCTTCCAGGGACAGAGACAAGAACGGGAAATGCAAGCTGGGTGAGAGAAATATAGTTTTGATGAAAAACACTGAATGCATAGGTAGCAAAAGGAATACAGATTGTTCCCCTTGAGATTAAGAATAATGTCATATTATTTCCAACTATATCGGAGTTTTTAAAAAACCCCAAGAGTATTCTGAAGGACATGTCTCTTGTTATATATTAGTGGGGATAATGGGATCTAAGTCCCATGAGCAACTATACGACAGGGTGCCGTTCAGCTACCATATATATATTCGAGTTTTGAGTCAGCCCAAATGTAAGCCGAGGCACCTAATTTTACCACAAAAAACTGGGAGAACATAGTATAAGCCAAGGGTGGGAAATGGAGCAGCTATGGGTAAATTTCAAAATAAAAATAGATACCAATAAGGATGGTAAAACATCAAAACATCCGGGTGTCCCCTGGCAACGTCCTTGCAGACAGCCAATTCTCTCACACCAGAAGCAACTTGCAGTTTCTCAAATTACTGCTGATACACAAAAAAGCTGTTACTAATCCTTCTTAGACCCCTTACTGAAAAAACTTCTGGGGTGTACAATGAAGGTTAGTAACAGCTAAATTTTCACATGTGTGTAAGAATGAGAGTGTGCACAATGGAGAAACATCAGAAGCTCCTGCCTTGAAGGCTTTTAAACAGAGGCTGGATGGTCATCTTTCGGTGGTGCTTTGATTGTGCTTTTCCTCGATGGCAGGGGGTTGGACAAGATGGTCCATGTGGTCTCTTCCAACTCTGTTATTCTAACTGTAATGCTTGAAAACTAAAACTAGACCTGAGCAAGACTGTGGGGCAACTTGGAGGTCTCTCATTCATTGGGTGGCCATAAGTTCTAATTGACTTGATGGTACAATCATGGAATTGGAAGAGACCTCATGGGCCATTCAGTCCCAACTCACTGCCAAGAAGCAGGAAAACTGCACTGGGCACAGGAAAATCATAGTGGGCACTAACAACAATAATTTAAAACTTTTTTTCTGTTTGCATGTGCTTTTGGGCTGCTGTTGAAATCAAGGATGGTTAAAGTACAGCCATGGGACTATGTGGCCTTCCAATGCTATTTATGTGGCCCTCAAACACTACAGCCTATTCCCTTTCTGAAATTTTGCTTTGAGTGCATGCGAAAGATACCAACAAAGCATTGGTGCAATCTGCAGAGTGGGTGTGTAAATGTTGGATTAGCATAGTTCCTCATCCTGATACAGCCAGTCTTTTCCAGGTCTATTTTCAATAAGTTTAAGGAGAGCAGCTCTCTCTCACATCTTCCATTCTACTCTTTTTCAAAACTGCATCTGCCAAACCTGGTGAGTTGATTGATGGCATTAGTTCATCAATGAGACAACTATTTATTTACCTAAGTATAGATAGATAGGTTTCCCCTCTCCAGAGGCCTTCTGTTGAAAAATTTAATGTGAGCCACAGGCTGCCTCCAAGCCGCCTCGCTTTTTATCAACATGACCTTAAGATCTGCCTCAATGTCACATTAGAATGGTTTAGAGAGCATATGGATCAGCTTAAACGGTCCCCTTGGGAGAGAAACAGACATGAAACCGACACTAGTATATCTCCTTTAGAGGGATATAGGTCTCCAAATCAACCACGACAAAAACACAGCATGGAAACAACACAGCATTGCCTCTGTTATTATCTTTGAATGCATCCAACTAGGCTGTTTTTCTTTAGTGGAAACAGCAACAATCAGGAAAAGGGGGAGATAGGCTGCTTTCTTTCTCTGACTAGATTATACCCCATTCCCTTGATTATCCCATTCTCCAAGCCACCTAAAAACAAACATAAGGCACATGTATGAACATTTACACACTCAAGCTACATCCCATGCCTATGATGTAGGATGCTATAGGGCAGCATTTCTCAACCTGGGGGTCATGAGGGGGGTGTCAGAAGGGTCACCAAAGACTATCAGTAAACACAGAATTTTCTGTTACTCATGGGAGTTCTGTGTGGAAAGTTTGGCCCAATTCTCTCATTGGTTGGGTTCAGAATGCTCTTGGATTGTAGGTGAACTATAACTCCCAATTGTAAAGGTCTATTTTCCCCCAAATCCACCAGTGTTCACATTTGGGCATATTGAGTATCACTGCCAAGTTTGGTCCAGATCAAACATTGTTTCAGTCCACAGTGCACTCCAGATGTAGGTGAACTACAACTCCAAAACTCAAAGTCAATGCTAATCAAACCCTTCCAGTATTTTCTGTTGGTCATGGCAGTTCTGTGTGCCAAGTTTGGTTCAATTCCATCGTTTGTGGAGTTCAGAATTCTTTTTGATTGTAGGTTAACTATAAATACCAGCAACTACAACTCTCAAATGACAAAATCAATCCCAACCCCCAATTCAACCAGCATTCAAATTTGGGTATATCGGGTATTTGTGCCAAATTTGGTCCACTAAATAAAAATACATCCTGCTTATTAGATATTTACATTATGATTCACAACAGTAGCAAAATTACAGTTATGAAGTAACAACAAAAGTAATTTTATGGTTGGGGTCACCACAACATGAGGAACTGTATTAAGAGGTCATGGTATTAGGAAGGTCGAGAACCACTTCTATAGGGGAACACCTATAACATACACAAGATGCAACATGACCTAGGAAGGATCTTTGTGGTTTAAGCAGGATCTGAAAGCAGTAAAGCAAAAATGAGGGTGAAGAAAAGGAAGCACGCTGCATGAAACGCTGCCTTTGTTTCTCACATGTAGACTGATGTCACAGTTCCCATACTGAGCAGTGTAGATTAACAAGGCGTCAACATATATATACTGTGTATCTTGGCTCTGATAAGATACACTGTATCATATAGTGTGTGGGGTGTGTGTGCATTCACAGACTGGGGAAACTGTATCTCTGCAGATGTCAAATGTAGAGATACTCCAATGAAGCATCAGCAGACCGTCTAATGGTCAGGGATGAGGGAGCTATAGTCCAAGATAATCTAGGTGGCCATAGTTTTCCCCTACTTCCTTTGAACAAAAAAGATAAGCGTCTCAGATCTAAAATATCTCAATTTATAGGTTACTTCAGTGAATCTTTTTAAATTATGATGACCCTTTGAACTTTTGGCCTTTCATCAGTAACCACTAAGAACATCAGCCCTGGCTTTGTTGTACTCAACTGCAGAGTATGCCTGCCCTGTTTGGCAGAAGTTTGTCCACGCAAAGCAGGCGAATATAGTACTGAATGAAACATGCAGAATAATCACAGGATGCCTCAAACCTACACCTATTGATAGACTCTATAAGCTAGCTGGCATTCCCCCCCCCCCCACTCCACTTAATGTTGCCCCAGCAACAGCAAGAGTATCCCTCTGGGCAGCTAAACCAGGAAATCCCAAATAGATGCCCCTTCCCAGGAGAGTCTGCAACTTGGAAGTCCCTGAACAGACTCAGATGCGGAATGGGTAGATCCAAATACTACCTGGCAGTATCTAAAAGAATCCTCCACCTTGTGTGACAAACAACTCTGCATCTGTATGCTTGTCCACAATGTCCTGCCTCATGCACAGAGGAAGAACTGCTTAAAGCTACAGACAATGCGGTCGCTGTTGCCCGGCTTTGCCTGAAAATTATTTAGCCACTTGTGCTCCCTCTATTTTATCAGTTTTACTACTTATTTATGAAATGCTTTTGACACAAAACGAATAAATAAATAAACCAGTAACCACCAGTTTGATTCCATATTTTGATATATTTTTGCCTTTCCCCCTCTCCCAGGCCAAACACCTATAAAATATCATGCAAGCAAGACACATGACAGTCACGGACAGGCAGAAAACTGCAAACCTGATTTGATTGCACAGGCCAACCAGGAATCCAGTGAAAGGCAACTTTAAGCAGAACCGACATTACATTCCTGACTGATGGTTCCAAAACTCTGTTTAGCAGAACCCTGGGGTTCTACAAAAACATCATGGGGGTGATGCAAAAAAAAAATTCCAAAAACTTTTTGAAAAGTCTGTGTCAGAGCATGACAATTTACTGAAATTCAGTGTCCCTTTGCTTTAAAAACAAAATTTGAATCTATTTATTGCCAAATCTACATTGCAGTATATAGAATACTCAGGCTAAAGGGGTAGATGAAAGAAGGAAGAACTTTGTGCGTTCTCAATGCTTATGGACAGAGTTAGGGTTCCATTGGAAACTCAGGTACAGAGTTAACCCCTTCCACACAGTGGTATAAAATCCACATTGAACTGGATTATATGGCAGTGTGGACTCAGATAACCCAGTTCAAAGCAGATATTACAATTGTGGATTATGTGATTAATTGTGAAGGTATTGCTTTAAATGTTTTAATTGTTTTAAAGTATTTTATTATTTTATTTTCACAGATCATTTTAATTGTATATTGTTTGAACCGCAGCTCTAGATATCTGCTCAAGGGAAGAAAAGTCCACAGTGTACCATCTCTTAGATCTTCTTAGCAGTGGTGACATCTCTTAGGTAAAGTAATTCAACAAAAACTAACAGCATATATAGTATCAACAGGGCCCAAAGGAAGATCCTAGTATAGTGGTTCTCAACCTGTGGATCCCCATATGTTTTGGCCTTCAACTCCCATCAATCCTTACACAAAGTTCATTGCAATTGTCTACCTGAAGGTAACCATTGTATGGATAACCAAAAGGTGGGTTCAATCATTGATGAGCACTTTTAAGACACACTACTACTATCTGTAGCCTATTGGACAATAAGCATCAACCACTAAAGTTGGATAGCTTCTTTTTGAAGGAGAGTATAACTTCATCTAGGCCTGGATTTAGAGTTTTTCAGGTTACCTGACTTCCCAGCCCACAGAAACTCCAGTTTCAGCTGGCTCTCCCAGTTCCACCCTAACATTGCCCCCAAGATTTGCTCACAAGAGCCACCTCCTTTCCTGGGCTCTAGCTGGAAAAGAGAAATGCAGGTGATGATGAAGCCCCAAAATAACAAAGGCTTCATTCCAACAGTACCATGCAGGCAGAAATCAGACAACACTACTTTCCGGCATCACCCAACAAGTAAGAACTAGAACTAATACTGATAATGTACCTCTTGTTATTACATACACAAACTCCCCAGGGGTAAAAATAACTAAAACAGGAATTGAGTAAGACCGCTACATTTAACTCAGGCATGGGCAAACTTTGACCGGCTGTTAGGAATTGTGGGAGTTGAGTCCAAAACACCTGGAGGGCCAAAATTTGCCTAGGCCTGATTCAACTGTTACTGGTAGAGTACCAATTATTTGAAATGTTTGGGATCAGAATGGTTTTGGATGTCAAATTATCAAATTCCCAGATATCTTGGATATGGGGCCAAAGTCTAAACACATTTATGTTTCATATATACGTTATACACATAGTCTAAGCGTACATCATATGCACAATGTTTTAAATAATTTTGTGCATGAAAAGAAGGTTGTGATTCTATGTATTTTACTTTGCTGTATTGTATTTTGGGCTTGGCCTCATGTTAGCCATCCTGAGTACCCTTTGGGGAGATGGTGACGGGATAATAATAATAATAATAATAATAATACACAAACCATCAGAAAGCAAAGATATCCCTACTTTCAGTGACCCATGAGGACACTTTTGGGTATTTAGAATATTTTGAAATTGCAAACAAGAGATGCTCAAGTTACTGTACCACTAATAAATAAGATCAAACAGTATATATTTTTGGGGTTGCTGTGAGTTTTCCAGGCTGTGTGGCCATGTCCAGAAGCATTCTCATCTGACGTTTCGCCCACATCTATGGTAGGCATCTTCAGAGGTTGTGAGGTCTATTGGAGACTGACACACTCCAACAACCACCATTTCAGACTACATACTGACAAGCCACTGAAATCCACAGGCATGTGGACAATTTAACAAAAAGGAGGAAACCATGAAAACGAACAAAATCTGGCTACCAGTATTTAAGAAACTCTAAAATCAGGACTGTAAATAAAAAACTATACTAAAAAAACCCCAGAGGAATAACAGACATGAATCAATCAGGGCCAGTTAACACCTCCCAACAAAGGATTCCCCCATACAGGAAGCAGCCAAACATTGAAGCTACAAGGCCACTCAATGCTAATTGAGCTGGTTAATTGCAACATTCACATTTGCCACAAACAGACAAGAGTTTTTTCTCCCACCCTGGACATTCTACAGATATATAAACCTTACTTGCCCAGTTTACAACAGACTTCACAACCTCTGAGGATGCCTGCCATAGATGTGGGCAGAATGCCAGGAGAGAATGCTTCTGGAACATGGCTATACAGCCCAGAAAACTCAGAGCAACCCAGAGATACCAACCATGAAAGCCTTCGACATCACAATGTATGTTTCTCCCCCAAAAGCTCAGAGTGGATGCCATACAATTATCTCAATGATCCTTGCAATACTCTTATAGGATATGGTATTGCAATCCCATTTCACAGGCTGAAAGAGACTGACAAATACTGAGGATGAAAGAAATATTAACTGCCTGACCCAGACCAGGTTTTGAATAGGTAACAATAGAAACCCAGTGAACTGTAGAAACTACAGTTTGTTTAAGGGCCTAATCACACTAGAGCAGTGTTTCCCAACCTTTTTTGAGCAGCGGCACACATTTAACATTAAAAAAATCCGGGGGCACACCACCAACCAAAATGACACAAAATGACACTCTAACACAGTAAAGAACGACTGGTGGATGGTGGCCTGCTGGGAGCAGCTGCTGGGAATGCTGAAGCCGGGGGGAAGGGGCAGAGCCAGGCTGCGCCATGCCCCGCCCCCTCCCCGGCTTGAGCTCTCCCACAGCTTCGCCAGCCTTGAGGGCCAGCACAGTGCCAAGCCAGCGGCTGGCAGAGCCAGCAGAGCTGATGCCCCCCCCTCCCCGGCTCGAACTCTCCCACAGCTTTGCCAGCCTTGAGGGCACAGTGCCAAGCCAGCGGTGGCAGAGCCAGCACAATGCTGGCTTGGCACTGTCCCCTCAAGGCTGGAGAAGCTGTGGGAGAGCTGAAGCCAGGGGAGGGGGCGGAGCCAGGCCACGCCACATGCTTCAGTGGGCGGGGCCCCCCCCCCGCATGGCTTCAGTGAGCGAGGGGCGGGAGTCATGGCGGATTGGAGGCTGGCTGGGGAAACGGCCGAAGGAGGCGGTGCCCGGCCCCTTTTTCTTTGCCACCGCCCGGCCCTTCCTCCTCCTTCCCCAAATAGCAGTTCGGCAGGAGGAGGGGGGAAGGAAGGGAGACAGAGAGCTTTTCTCATGGCACAGCAGGAGGTCTGTCACGGCACACTACTGTGCCACGTCACAGTGGTTGGGAAACACTGCACTAGAGAATGAATCCACTTTAAATCCGGTTTCTGTCTCCTGCAGAATTAAGGGGTTTGTAGTTTTGTGAGGCTGATAAAGGCTCCTCTTTAAACTATAAACTCCAGAATTCTGTAGGAAGCAGAAACCAGATTTAAAGTGGTTTCATTGCTTTCTATCACCTGAGCAATTTCATCAGTTTCAGAGATGATACATGTGGATACCTGTGAGCCGACTGAAATGAATATAAGAATATGAGCACAGCTCTGCTAGATCAGACCAATGACCTACTTCTGGCCAACCAGTTGTCTATGGAAAGCCTATAGTAAGCTTTCCATCTCAATTTCCTAGAAGCTGATATGCTTTTTCTGATCGTGGAGACTATTTAAAAGCCTCCACTCTTGATAGCCCATCCTTCATGAAGTCATGCAAGCCCATTTAAAAGACCTGTCAGAGAATCTAACCGCTTAGCCACATGCTGTGTGAAAAAGGACACATTTAGGTTAGGATCTGTCCACCATTCCTTATTCTAGGAATAGACAGAGCACTCCCTAGAATGTGAAAGAGCCTTTGGACACAGGCAGCATTAAACACAACGCACACACAAAGTCTCTTCTCAGGCTTCTTATCCTAAACATACACAGCAGCTCCTCAAGCCATTCCTCATAAGGCTTAGTTTCCAGGCCTTTGATCCGTTTGGTCGCCCTCCTCTAGACATGTTTCAGCTTGTCAATCTCCCTCTTGAGTTGTGGTGCCCAGAACTGGACACAGTGTTATTCCAGGTGAGATCTGACCAATGCAGAATAGAGTAGGACTATGACTTCTCTTGATCTAGACCAGGCCTGGACAAACTTGGGCCCTCCAGGTGTTTTGGACTTCAACTCCCACCATTCCTAATAGCCTCAGGCCCCTTCTTTTCCCCCAAGCTTTGAAGTTACAAAGGCTTTTCAATGCTCAAAAAGGTCAATTCCAGCATTCACACTTGCCTCAGACAGTTATTTCGCCCTCCCTGGACATTATTCCACAGATATATAAACCTCCGGAGGCGCAGTGAGTTAAACCGCTGAGCTGCTAAACTTGCTAACCAAAGGGTTGCAGGTTCAAATCCGGGAAGAAGGGTGAGCTCCCGCCAACCTAGATATTCAAAAACATGCAAATGTGAGTAGATCAATAGATACCGCATTGGTGGGAAAATAATGGCACTCCATGCAGTCATACTGGCCACATGACCTTGGAGGTGTCCACAGACAACGCTGCCTCTTTGGCTAAGAAATGGAGATGAGCTCCACCCCACAGAGTCAGACACGACTAAATGTCAGGGGGAAACCTTTACCTATATAAACCTCACTTGCCTAGTTTCCAGCAGACTTCACAACCTCTGAGGATACCTGCCACAGATGTGCGTGAAATGTCAGGAGAGAATGCTCCAAGAACATGGGCATAGAGCTCAGAAAACTCACAGCAATCCCTTGGTGATAAAACTTCAGTGGAGATACCTTTTCCTGGTGATAATTACTCAAAACCAGGAGTGATTTGCCTTTCCTAGGGGTAGATTTCCCTCATTTCCTGTTGTTTCACCCCCGTTCTTAACAGTGAGTCATTTCTAAGTTCGATGTTTGCAACTCGAGGACCGCCTATATCCTTCTTGAATTGTGGTGAAACGATATTCCAGGTGAAGAAGTCATAGAGTGGGTTGGGGATGACTTGTTAGATCTAGAGGCTCGCTAGAGCAGGCCTGGGCAAACTTGGGCCCTCCAGGTGTATTGGACTCCAACTCTCACCATTCCTAACAGCCTCAGGCCCTTTCCTTTCCCCCTCAGCTGCTTAAGCAAAGGGGCCTGAGGATGCTAGGAATGGTGAGAGTTGGAGTCCAATACACCTGGAGGGCCAAGTTGGCCCAGGCCTGCTTTGCACTGTGCAGTACTTACAGAATCCTAATTGGATTTAATTACAGTCTTAAGCACAATTACCTTGAGCTGGAATAGAGATACTTTTACACATAGTTTTCAAGGTTTTGCTTCTGATCATAAGATCTGAAAGGATGCTATAGGAGGAACCTTTTGAAAGTCAAGCTATCTCCATCTGTTTATATCCAACTGACAATGAAGACACTGGAAAAGGACAATCACCTTTATCAACCCATGATTCAGCCAGGTAAGTTATACTACGTGGGGTTGCCTCTGAAGACTGCCCGGAAGCTGCAAATTAGTCCAACGCTTGGCAGCCAGGTTACTAACAGGAGCGGGGTACAGGGTGCGCACAACTCCCTTGTTGCGCCAGCTCCACTGGCTGCCAATTAGCTTCTGAGCACAATTCAAAATGCTGGTTTTAACCTACAAAACCCTATATGGTTCTGGCCCAGTTTACCTATCTGAACATATTCTCCCCTATGAACCATCAAGATCTTCTGGGGGGCCCTGTTCTTAGTCCCTGCCACTTTCGCAATCGCGCCTGGCGGGAACGAGAGACATGGTCTTCTCTATGGTGGCCCCTTGGCTATGGAACTCTCTCCTGATTGAGATCAGATCTGCCCCCTCCCTCCTGCCCTTTAGGAGGCTAGAGAAATCCTGGCTATGGAATGAGGCATTCCCAGAATGAGGCCGGCCACAGAACAAAGTTATTGACCACACATATGGACTGAGTTGGACATGATTTTATCTTGGCGATTTGGCTTACTTGCAATTTTATTCTGTATGTATTTTAATCTTTTGTTGTTGGATGATGTTTTTAGATTGTATTATTGCATTGAATCCTTGCTGTGAGCCGGTCTGAGACCCTCTACGGAGGTCGAGAAGACTGGGATATAAAAGTTTTAAACAAATAAATAAATACTGAATCTAGAGCAGGCCTGGGCTAGAGGAGCTGTGGCTGAAGTCCAAAACACCTGGAGGGCCCAAGTTGGCCCATGCCTGCAATATAGGGACACAGTTGCTCTGTTTGCCTGGCTCTTCCTTTCAAAGAACAACACAAGAAGAGAAGTACTGACCCCCAGCCGAGGGGGAAAAGGAAGGGGCCTGAGGCTCTTAGGAATGGTGGGAGTTGGAGTCCAAAACACCCGGAGGGCCCAAGTTAGCCCATGCCTGCAATATAGGGACACAGTTGCTCTGTTTGCCTGGCTCTTCCTTTCAAAGAACAACACAAGAAGAGAAGTACTGACCCCCAAGGGGGGAAAGGAAGGGGCCTGAGGCTGTTAGGAATGGTGGGCATTGGAGTCCAAAACACCCGGAGGGCCCAAGTTGGCCCAGGCCTGCCCTAGATGCAGCCTAGAATGGCCTGGGGCTCCTGCTGCGGAGCCTGCAAGTGCCCGAAGTGCCCAGGAAGCCTCCTCCCTCCCTCGCTGGCAGGCTTACCTTGCAGGGGAAGAGGACGGCCGAGGCCACCTTCTCCATGGCCAGGTTGCGGATGCTGGGGGTGAGCGACCCCCGGCACGTGGGGCAGCAGCTCAGCTTCTGCCGGCATTGGTTGCAGACCAGGTGCCCGGCCTGGCACTGCAGGATGGGCGGCAGCACGTAGTCGAAGCAGACGGGGCACTCGAAGAGCGAGGTCAGCTCGTGGTGCTGCGGGGACGAGGAGGAGGAGGAGGACGAGACCGGGCCCCCTCCGCCGCCGCCTTCCCCGGTCCCTCCTCCTCCGGGGCTGGAGAGCCCGGCAGCGCTGCTGGGCACGGCGGAGGAGCCGCCTCCGGCCGCAGAGATGGCGGCAGCGTTGTTGCTCGCGGGAGGAGCCGCAGCCGCTGCTGGGGACGGGGCTGGAGCGTGCGGCGGTTGTGGCTGCTGCTGCTGCTGCTTGCCGCAGGTCTTGCTAGCGCTGGGTCCGGCGGAGGACGGGCGGCTCATCGCGGCCGGAGCCAACCATCGAAGGGCGCGAGGGAAGCAACGAAAGGGGAACCCAACCCGGGGCGCGCGCTTCAGGAGGAAAGGGGGAGGGAAGAAAGGCAAAGCGACCCAGAGGTTGCAAAACACCACCCGTCAAATGCAAAGCGAGCCAAGCAGAGCGAGCCAGCAAAGCAGCGCGCGCGCCCGCCCGCCCCGCCGTCCAGCCCGAGCGCAGGCTCCTTCCCACTGCGCGTGGCTCCTTCTGGGCTTCTCTCCCCACCCCGGAACCTGGATCTGACGTCACTGAGGGAGGGGGAGAGGGGGCGGCGTCGAAGCCTCCTCCTCCTCCCGAGACTGGGCTCGGGATTCTTGTCTGTCTCCTCCGCACAACGTCCACCTTCCGCTTTCCCCGTCGGGCCGTGTGTCGCAAGAACCGCCTGCTTGGCCGCCGGGAAGGGAACGAGGAGGGAAGAGGCGAGCGATCCTCGGGCAGCGGAGGCGGCTTCTTCCTCTATCCGTCGGGTGGCGCAGCGGAGTCCCAATGGACGGCTTCCTTG
This sequence comes from Anolis apletophallus, assembly GCA_030556195.1. Classification (NCBI taxonomy): domain Eukaryota; kingdom Metazoa; phylum Chordata; class Lepidosauria; order Squamata; family Anolidae; genus Anolis; species Anolis apletophallus. The sequence continues at coordinate 39,002,809 of JARBWK010000010.1, read as the reverse complement.
AGCGCCACCCGGTGGCCATCTGCCTGCCTGCTTGCCAAACAGCTGTACTGTTGAGTTGTTGGTTTTCGGGCTGTATGGCCAAGTTCCTGCAGCATTCTCTCCAGACGTTTCACCTGCATCTAGGGCAGAGCATCCTTGCGAGGTCTGTTGGAAACTAGGCCTGGTCCCTAGGTTTTCCAATGTTCCTGTGTCTTGGAACAGTTTCTCCCCCTGTTGTTGTTTATTCGTTCAGTCGCTTCTGACTCTTTGTGACTTCACTTCTGACTCTGTGACTTCACTTCTGACTCTTTGTGACTTCACTTCTGACTCTGTGACTTCACTTCTGACTCTTTGTGACTTCACGCCAGTGCTCCCCGTCGGCCTCACCACCCCCAGCTCCTTCAGAGTCAAGCCACTCACTTCAAGGAGACCAACCATCCATCCTTCTTGCCCTTGGTCGGCCCCTCTTCCTTTTCTCTTCCATTTTCCCCAGCATCATTGTCTTCTCTAAGCTTTCCTCTCTTCTCATGGTGTGGCCAAAGTACTTTATCTTTGCCTCTACTATCTTTCCCTCCAATGAGCAGTCCAGCTTTATTTCCTGGACTGGTTGGATCTTCTCTTGGTCCAAGACACTCTCAGAATTTTCCTCAAGCACCACAGTTCAGAAGTGTCTCTTCCTTTGCTCAGCCTTCCTTATGGTCCAGCTCTCACATCCATAGGTGACTATGGGGAGTACCATTGCTTTGACTATGAGGATCTCCATTGCCAGTGTGATGTCTCTCCTCGCAATAAGTTAGAGTCTTCTGATTTCCTGTCTGCAGTCTGCGTCCGCAGTAATCTTTGCACCTAGAAATACAAAGTCTGTCACTGCCTCCATGTTTTCTCCTTCTATTTGCTAGTTATCAATCAGTCCGGTTGCCAGTCTTGGCTTTTTTTAAATGTTTAGCTGCAACACAGCTTTTGCACTTTCTCCTTTCACCTTGACTAGCAGCCTTCTCAGCTCCTCCTCGCTTTTGGCCATCAAAGTGGTATCATCTGCATATCTAAGGTCGTTAATGTTGCTTCCAGCAATTTTAACCCCAGCCTTGCATTCATGAAGCCCTGCACATCGCACGATGTGTTCTGCATACAAGTTGAATAGGTTGGGTGAGAGTATACAACCCTGCCGTACACCTTTCCCAATCTTGAACCAGTCTTTTGTTCCATGGTCTGCTCTTACTGTTGCTACTTGGTCGTTATACAGATTCCTGAGGAGACAGACAAGGGCTATATGGCCATGTTCCAGAAGCATTCTCTTCTGACGTTTCACCTGCATCTATGGCAGGCATCCTCAGAGGTTGAGAGATCTGTTGGAAATTAGGCCTGGTCCTTAGTTTTTCTTCTAGAACATGGCCATACAGGCATGTAGCCGTGGGGGGTTGAGAGGCTTCAGCCCCCTCCCAAATTCTCAGAATTCCTTACTGGCACATTATTTAAACTGTTACGTTTATTCATATCACGATCTGATCACCATGCTCAATATATATCATATGCATGGGGGTATTGGGATAACGATACAAAAGGTTTGATAGGGTAATAGACCCTCTCTCACTCAGACTCAGCCCCCCCCCCCCTGAATCAAACTCAGCCCCTCCCGAATCAAAATCGTGGCTACGGCCCTGTGGCTATACAGTCCGAAAAACCTACAACAACTCAGTGATTCCATGAAAGCCTTCAACAATTAATTGAACATCTCTATGGGGAGAAACTGTTCTAAGACACACGGAAATAGGAAAAATAGGGGTTCTTCATGTCCATGCCAAACCTGACTTAAAGAGAAGGAACCCCAAGATAGACGGAGTAGCAAGTGCCTGGAATAGCAAGTTCACCCAGACAGCATCTTCATAGAATGATAGAGTTGGAAGAGATCACAAGGGCCACCCAGTCCAACCCCATTCTGACACACAGGAAGACACAACCAAAGCACTCCCAACAGATGACCATCCAACCTTTGCTTAACCAACACCCACGTGGTATTCCCAAGTTTCAATTCCCAATTGTTGCTTAACTACAACTCTTTTCCAGTACTGGCAAACTTTTGCTAATGGTGGAATTGGAAAATCATAGAGTTTGAGGAGACTGCAAGGCCAATCAGTCCAACTGCATTATGCAGGAAAAAACAACCATGGCCTTTCAGTCTCCATTTATAAACTTCCAGAGTAGGAGACTTCTCCATATTCCAAGGCAGCATATTCCATGACTGAACGGCTCTTGCCATTAGGAGATTCTTTCTAATGTTTAGTTGGAATCTCTTCCTATAGTTTGACTCCACTACTCTGCACTGTAATTTCTGGCACACAAAAAACAACAACAAAACCAAAACAAAAAAAGACCCATTGTAGAATTAATGTATGTTAACTGCCATGGCTCAATGATACAGAGTCCTGGGAGTTGTGGTTTAAGAGACCACACTTGGGCAGAGAAGGCTAAAGACCTTGTAAAACTACAACTCCCAGAGTTCTGTAGCATTGAGCCATGGCAAAGTGTTGTCAAAATGCATTATATCTTCAGTGTAGATGCGCCCTTGGGTATGAACCACCAGTTGCCAATCTTGTTTAAACTTCTCTGTTGTATTATCCATAATGACAATGATCAGTTTGTGCATTTTCACTAGATTGTACATTTTTAGCAGCCAATCCTCTCTTATTTTAGTGTGCAAATTAAGAGCCATGTTAGGTTTCAGTTCAATGTGAAAAGGATTTGCAGTTGTTGCGGTAGCATCTTGAATACACCCTTTAAATCAATTTAGTCTGCAACAATTAGCAGTAAAACTATTTAGTTTTTTGTCATGAAACTGTTCCTTGCAAATTCAAAATATTTCCGATGGTTATTTGACAAATGATACAATACTTACACAAGATGTTGTTGATGTTCTTTCCTCCATCAGGAAGTAAATGGAATGAGAGCAAAAACAACCCAGGGACAGCAATGGTTCTGATTTATTGCAGAGATACTTTTTTGTGACAGCTGGGTCAGTTCTGGGAAAAGATATTTGTTTCGATGGTAGCTCCAAGTGACCCTGTTGGCTGGGAGCATTGTGATTTGAAGTTTCCAAACGTGTTGGAAACTTTGGCCAATTCAAACCTGACCATTGTGTTTACAGATCTGGAAGGCAAAAGCATTCAATTGAATGAACAGCATTAATCTGAGTGCCCCAGCACTTGCCTTGGCTGAGGCTATATATGTTTTCCAATTTTCCCATTTTCCTGTGCATTTAATAATAATATTAAATAATAATAATAACATTTATTTATAACCCGCCACCATCTCCCCAAAGGGGACTCGGGGCGGCTGACATAAGGCCAAGCCCAAAAACAATACAACACAATTGAACATAAAACAGCAAGGAAAAAAGACATCATAACAAAATATATGAAATGACAAATAAGATAAACAGTATAGCACCACATAGTATAATCAACACAACGGGCAGGCCAGATGTATGGGATAAGATGTTAGACGGTTAAAATCCTGGGTGTGATATGAGCACAAAGTGTATTTGTAAGAAAGGAGCCCAAGAAGGACAAGCAGTAGGGTTTAACCTTTATAAAGTGGGAGCTGCTTTATCATGAGGGCGAATTGTAGGTGGGAACAAACAATGGGCTGAATGGTCACTCTCCGAAGGCACATCGGAAGAGCCAGATTTTTAGCTCTTTCTTGAAGGCTGCTAGAGTAGGGGCTTGTCTAATCTCCCTAGGCAGCGAGTTCCAAAGGCGGGAGGCCACAGCGGACAAGGCCCTCTCCCTCGTACCCACAAGTTGAGCCTGTGATAGAGGAAGGGGCAAAAAAGGCCTCTCTGGAATATCGAAGAGATCGTGCAGGTTTGTGGTTGGAAAGGCAGTTACGAAGGTAGGAGGGTCCCAAACTGTTTAGGGCTTTATAGTTAATAACCTGTACCTTGAATTGGGACCGGAAGATGAGTGGCAGCCAATGGAGCTCCTTGAACAAAGGGGTTGATCGCTCCCTGTAATTCACCCCAGTTAGAAGTCTGGCTGCCGAGCGTTGGACCAATTGGAGTTTCCGGGCCATCTTCAAGGGAAGCCCCACATAGAGTGCATTGCAATAGTCCAATCTCGAGGTAACTAAGGTGTGGACCACCATGGTCAAGTCAGGCTTTGCGAGGTATGGTCACAGCTGGCGCATAAGTTTTAATTGTGCGAAGGCCCTCCTGGCCACCGCCGACACCTGCTCATCAAGCGTCAGCGCTGAGTCCTGGAGGACCCCCAAGCTGCGGACCTGCGCCTTCAGGGGGAGTGCAACCCTGTCAAACATAGATTGCCACCCAATACTCCAGTCAGGCGTACGACAGACCTGGAGGACCTCTATCTTGTTGGGATTGATCTTCAGCTTGTTTGCCCTCATCCAGGTCGACACAGCAGCCAGGCACTGATCCAGTATCCGAGGGGCTTCCTTGAATTCCAGTGGAAAAGGGTAGTGGAGTTGGGCGTCATCCGCATAGAGATGGCACCCAACTCCAAAACTCTGGATGACCTCTCCCAGTGGTTTCATATAGATGTTAAAAAGCATGGGGGACAGAATGGAACCTTGTGGGACCCCACAGGTCAATGACCAGGGGTCCGAGCAGGTGTCACGCAGCCTCACCATCTGGGAACAACCCTCCAGAAAGGGCTGAAGCCACAGTAAAACTGTGTCCTCCAGTCAGGGGCAGTCCTACAAGATAGGCCAAGTAGGCGGCCGCCTAGGGCGCCATCTGGGAAGGGGGCGCCATCCTGGCCGCATGGGGCACCATCCTGGCCCTGCCGATGTTCCTCAGACAGTGCTGCAGCTGCCTGCTTTTTGACCCCGGCCTTGTGCGCTCCGATGCCGCTTCTGGGCATGCGCGGAGGTTTTCGCGCAGGCGCAGTTGCTCTGGAGCTAAAGTTGAGCGCAGGAGCAACTGCACATGCACGAAAACCTCCGTGCATGCCCAGTAGCTCCCTTGCGCAGAAGCCTGTAAGCAAAGCACTCCCTATCGGGCAGGCAGGGAGTGCTTCCCCTCTCTCTTTGTCTCCGCCGCGTGCACGCGTTTGCGGGGAAGGAGAAAAGAATCAGTGAAGGAAGTGTAAGTGAAGGAATGAATGAAGGGCTTTCCTCCTCCTCTGTGACCTCTTCTCTCCCTCCTTCCTTTCTTCGGCTCTATTTCTGTCTAGACCTGAGGGGCCTGAGGCTATGAGGAGTTGTGGGAGTTGGAGGCCAAAACACTTAGAAGGAGGGAGGGAGGGCCCAAGTTTGCCCAGGCCACGCTGCCTGTATTCGACCTCATTTGAACATTTTGGCTGTTTTCCTATTTACATTTACATTGGGATCCTAATTTTGGACTTATGGGAGACTCCTATGAATTATGAGTCGGGTGATAGGTAATATATTCTGATTTTGATGCATTTACATTGCATTTCTTGTTGATTATTATACAGTTCTGCTTAATATTGTCATACAATACAATACAAATACAATACAACAATAGAATGATGATATATTTTATATTACATGTAATATTACAAACAATATTGCAGTATAGTGATATTGTACAAAATAGTAATATATAATATTTTATTTTACTTTATTTTGGGTTATTTGAGTTTTATAGGAGTAATGAAAATATTTAGTAGAGGATAATTTTATTTAAATAAATAATGTTATTATTTTATAATAATAATATAGAATAGAATGTTACATTATATTATAATGTCAATATATTATAATATAATTATATTATAATGTAGTATAATATAATTATGATATAATATAGTATGAGTATGGTATAATATATTGTATATACATTGATACAATATAAAACTACTAATGGTATTGTGATATTATAATTGTATATTTGTTTTACATGGGGGCGGCAAAATAATGTTTTGGGGGGGGGGCACCAAAATAATGTTCGCCTACCATTTAAAATTACCTTAGACCTCCCCTGCCTCCAGTCCCATCCCGGAGAGTCGACCCAGAAGGATACCATGGTCGATGGTATCAAAAGCCACTGAGATGTCCAAGAGAACCAGCAGAGTCACACTCCCCCTTCCAGTTCCCTGCGGAGGTCATCCACCAAGGCAACCAAAGCCGTCTCTGTTCTGTGTCCAGGCCTGAAACCAGACTGCGAATGATCTAGAGAATTGGTGTCATCTAGGAATCCCTGGAGCTGCAAGGTGGCCACCCGCTCCAGCACCTTGCCCAAAAAAGGGAGGTTGGAAATTGGTCTGTAATTATTGAGCACGGAGGGGTCAAGGGAAGACTTTTTCAATAATGGTTTTACCACCGCCTGCTTAAGGCAGGATAGGAATTTCCCTTGGCCCAACTATGCATTTATGATGGAAGTGAACCAATCCAACAACCCATCCCTGGCCAGTTTAACTAGCCAGGAAGGGTTAGGGTTAGGGTCGCCCTCACAGACCCAAGGATCCCGTCCACATCATCAGGCAAAACAAGACGAAAAGAATAAGATTGAACAGACAGGAGCCTCTGTTACCTCATTTGGCATTGTGCTTAAATTGGCGTCCAGCTCAAGACGTATCTGAGTAACTTTGCCTGCAAAATGGTGTGCAAAATCGCTGCACCGAGTTGCCAAGTCCTCAGGGATCTCCTCCACCACGGGTGGGTGGAGGAGCTCCCCAACAACCCGGAACAACTCTGATAGCCTGTTGGCTGCAGATGCTATGCAGGCAGTCGAGAAAGTAGAGCCGCGGAGTAAGCCTTAATAGCGGCTTTAGCCTGTGCTCGGTCAGAGACATCACGAGATTTCCTCCAGATGCACTCGAGACCCCTTCTCGTGCGTTTCATCACTGCCAACTCCTCAGAGAACCAAGGAGTTGATGTGACTACGCAATGAGAGGGGACGTTCGGGAGCGACATGTCAGTCGTCCTGGACATCTCGCTGTTGTAGAAATCAACCAGAGCATCAACAGGTTCGTCAGTCTCCAGGACAGGAACATTCCCAAGAGACCTCCGGCATCTATCTGGATCCATAAGTCTCCTGGGGCAGACCATCTTAATGGGTCCACCAACATTGCATTCCTATGTGTAATTTAAACTGTGTTTTTGAACTGCCTTCAATCCACAGTAAGTGATCAGCATAGATGTACCCCTTGCGTATAGGTTTGCTGAGTCAAAGAAGAGATTTGACTGTATTTCTGGTAAGATGTAGGTCCAAACTTCAGATCTGGATATGATTTTTTTTGGGTGTGATTCCAAGCAAACCTGCAAAAAGCATTTCTCTGACTATCTACTTCTGGGTTGTTTTGCTGTAAGTGATAAGAGGTAGACTGTTGTCCTTGCTGTTATTAAGGCAGCTGATAAGAAAGCACTCTGTACTTTCCAAGTCGCAAAATTTGCTCAGAAGGCCAAATGAAAACTCTTTACACTTGCCACCTCAGTCCGAAGAAAAGAACTGTTTGTTTGTCTCCATTAGCTCTAAAACCCTTTGCTTCTGTTGAGCGTTTTGTTAAGAGAAGATGAGAAAACAAATGGATTTCCATATTTTCCATTAGGTGTGAGCTTTTAGGCCAGATGTTCCAGTGATTGAGGCAAAACAGTAAATAGCACAGGAACACCCTCTTCCATTGCACTCAAGACTGACAAAGTCATTGTGGTATTTGAGGCAGAAAATCTCTTAACTCAGGATTGTATTTAATCTCCTTGGTCTTTGCAGCTGACATTTTTGGAGAATGAAGTGAGCAGAAAAGTTGTGGGGAACTTTAACAGAGACATAATCTTCCAGTAGCAATATGGGAAGCTCCAACAAGAAAGAAAAATTACATACATTGTGGAGACACTAACACTGAGGCTACTTTTTTTAAAGCTGTAGTGAGGTAAATCACTAAAAGTGAATACAATAAGAAATATGAATAGTTCTTTGTAGGAGAAGGAGTTGTATTATGCTGTATCTACAAAGTAGAATTAATGCAGTTTTACACCACTTTAACTGCCATGACTCAATGTTATGGAATCCTAGGGGTTGTAGTTTCTCAAGGCACCAGCACATTTGTGACGGATGAGGGAGGGTGGAAGGCCAAAGATCTTGTAAAACTACAGCTCTCAAGGCATTGAGCCATGGCAGTTGAAGTGGTGCTAAACTACATTACAGTGGTCCCTCGCTCCTTCGCAGTCTCCTTATCACGGCCTTGCTGTTTCGCTTTTTTTTTTTTTAAAAAAAGAATTTTGCCCTCCTTACTCCTCTTCTTTGCCTGGGACCTCTTGCTTGGGCCCCATGTGGCCCAAGCAAGAGGCCCAGGTGACAAAGAGGAGGAGGATGAGGAAGGTAAAAGGGGGGGGGGGAGAGCCGCCTCCTTGTCCTCCTTACCTTCCTCTTCCTCCTCCTTGTCGCCACGTGGGGCCTCTTGCTACCGCTTGAGCGCAGTAACTGAGGAGGCATCACGTTGCCCAAGCGGCAGCAAGAGGCTCTATGCAGTGATGAGGAGGAAGAGGAAGGTGAGGGGGTGTCCCTACATCACAGAATTTCACTTATCGTGGGTGGTCCAGAAACATAACACCTGCGACCACTGTAATTCTATAGTTCAGATGCCAACCTAGTATGGCATGCATGTTTTCCACTAATTACTGTTTGTTAATGTGTTGTTGAAGGCTTTCACGGCCGGAATCACTGGGTTACTGTGAGTTTTCCAGGCTATATGGCCATGTTCCAGAAACATTTTCTCCTGACATTTCTCTCGTGCCTGCCATAGATGTGGGCAAAACGTCAAAAGGGAATGCTTCTGGAACATGGCCATACAGCCCAGAAAACTCACAGCAACCTACTGTTTGTTAATTATCACTATTAATATGGTGCATTTCAATTGTAAGGAGGAGATAAAATCTGGAGCCTGTTTGAAAGCAGCCAGAAAAGTGGGATGACAGAGGATTAATTGGAAATGTCTTTCACAAGTTGGAACAGAATATAATATAAATACCTGCAAATGAAGGCATACTCTGTGAGCTGCAGCCCACAAAACTTATGCAGGCAAAGCTTTATTTTATAAAGCTACTCTTTCACTAGACTCTTACATTGCTTCTTATTGTTGTTTCCCTTGAAGAAGAAGGCAACTTGAATGGCTTAAGGGGAAAAAATCAATAATGTCTCTTTCATACCTGGAAATTGAAGAGGAACAGGATGCTGGTTTGCTGAATATTGTTTTATTTATGAATCACCACCTAATAAAACTGCAGGAAAACATTTCTAGTAATAGGCAAAACTTATGCTTTATTCAGCTGTGACTAGTCTTGTGCAAGTCTCATTTCTCAGTTTTCAGAGACCGACAATAAGATTGAGCGATTTCCTCCTGGATGATGTTTACACCAACACAGTTCACATAAAGCAACAAAAATGCTGGACAATCATGAAGAATTGCTGTATCCAGAAGCTACATTTCTAGGCCATTACATTGAATGATAGAACCTGCATTTGGTTCTTCATCTGGACAGGACAAGGCTGTCTGGAATAGCATCATTAAGTAGCTGTAGTATCAACAAATAAATAAATACATAATTGTGTGACAAGAAATATGGACCATGCTGCTTCAGGTGCTGTTCTTCAGCCTGCAGTTCACTGCTTTACTCAGCAAGACTTTATAGGATGGTACAACTCAGCTTTGATTCTTGCCTTGAACCCTTTTTTGCAACAAAGTCATCTGGTCTTATATTGCATAGATTTTGATGGAAGTCATGAGAACACCAATGTTTGTAAATTCATTTTGAATTAACCACTGATTACAAAAGGGAAGGAAACCAGTTCTGTCTGTACTTCCATGCAGAAACAGCCTGACATGCAGTTGTGTATCTGGAAGTCCAACTGTGCAAATATAAAAGCCGAAGTGATGCTGGTTTTTACATGTTGGTGTCATTCTTTAATGAAAATGATGCATTACACAACTACTAAGGGGGCTGTTACTGTATATTTAAATATTTTAAAGCTCAGATTGAATGTTGGAGAAGTAAAACTAGAGGAGCCATGTGCCCTTTACAGAACATGGGCCTCTATTGAAGGCCATCTGTACCATGGAATCAACACTGTTTGCCAACACTTTGAACTGCCATGGCTCAATGCTATGGAATCATGGGATCTGTAATTTGGTGAGGGACCACCACTATTTGGCAGAGAAGACTAAAGATTTTTCAAAATAACAATTCTCATTATTCTAGAGCAGTATTTTTCATCCTGGGGCTACAATGGGGTGTTAGAGGGGTTGCCAAAGATAATAAGAAAACACAGTATTTTCTGTTAGTCATGGGGGTTCTGTGTGGGAAGTTTGGCCCAATTCTATTGTTGGTGGGATTCAGAATGGTCTTTGATTGTAGGTGAACTATAAATCCCGCAACTACAACTCACAAATGTCAAGGTCTATTTTCCTCAAACTCCACCAATGTTCACAATTTGGACATATTGAATATCCGTGCCAAGTTTGGTCCAGATCCATCATTGTTTGAGTCCACAGTGCTCTCTGGAGGTAGGTGAACTACAACACCAAAACTCAAGGTCAATGCCCACCTAATCCTTCCAGTATTTTCTTTTGGTCGTGGGAGTTCTGTGTGCCAAGTTTGGTTCAATTCCATCGTTGGTGGAGTTCAGAATGCTCTTTGATAAACCCTAGCAACTACAACTCCCAAATGACAAAATCAATCCCAACCCCCAACATCGTTGTTGGAGTTCAGAATGTTCTTTGATTGTAGGTGAAGTATAAATCCCTGCAACTATAACTCCCAAATGATAAAATTTATTTATTTCCAGCATTTCTATCCCATCCTTCTCAACCCCTGAAAGGGGACTCAGGGCTGCTTACACCGGCAACAATTCAATGCTGCAACATACAACAATATAAACAACTATAACAACAATTTAAATCCATAAATAAAACATTGAGTTAAAATCAAAATGAATCCTCCACAACCCCTGTTGTAGTTGAGCCTGAGGCTGAGAGAGAGGAGCCTGTAGTCAGAAATGCAAAACGGTCTACTCGTGAGCAAGAGTCAGATGAGGAGCAAGAAAGGAAGAGAATAAGGCAAATACTTAATGAGTCTTCTGAGGATGAAATGTTTTGGGGTTTTCAGAGGATGATGGGTGTGGATATGAAGAGCAGTCTATGGGAGATGGGGTTGGAGGATCACAGAGCTCTGAAGAGGTGTCTAGTGACAGGGATTGGACTACGGTGCAACAGATACAGGATGTTTGTGCAGAACCCACCAATAGTGATTCATTTGTGGGGTTCACAAGAGATGGGGACTGGAGTGATGGGAACCATGAAGACTGTTGGGGAGAACTAAGTTGTCACAGGAGACGAATGGCTTGGCGTGAGAGGCAAAGGGTAGCATGTGAAGAGGCAGCTGAGAGGGATGGAGATGGGGCACAGGTCCAATCAAGCTCTGATGATGAAATTTGAATAAAGGGGGCTTGCGATTAACCATTCTTTGCAGATGGCAAGGAGTTGTACTGGCCAACCAAGCCGTGCCCTTGTTGCTGGATTGCTGCTGGACGGATCATTGGACATGGATTTCTGGACCTTGGACTCTCTCTGGATGCTGGTGTCGTATTGTGTGGGTTTCGCATCTTGTGTACTTTCATCGGCTACACCACCTTAAATCCCTGTGTGTTAGATCTTGCTGACTTCCTGTTTTGACCTCGGACTGGCTTGATTTCGCTTCTTCACTGGTGTTCTTTTCGGCTTGATCACAGACAGTATTGACAACTCCTCTCCGTTTGCTTCACTCCCGGTGTGACCTAGGACTGCTTTGACGACTCCATTTCTGCTTGTCTCTCTCCCAGTTTGACGAAAAAGGATTGGCTGATGACATGTTGTTTCCTGTTTGCCCGTGTTTATGAGTTCCTGAATAGCACAGATTTTCCAGGGGTTTAATCCGCTTTTTTTCTTTGTGTTGTTCACCTGACCTGGCTGGTTGTGTCCTTTGTTTGTCTGAGTTCATCTACTCAACCTTGCAGTGCCTTTGGGCTATTTTGCAAAGCATTTTGGAAGCATGTGACTTTTGTTAATAATTGGGCTTGGCTTCTTAAAATGGTCTGGATCCTGACAACCCACCAGAATTGGGCATATTGGGTATTTGTACCAAATTTGGTCCAGTGAATGAAAATGCATCCTGTATATCATATATTTACATTACAATTCATAACACTAGCAAAATTACAGTTATGAAGTAGCAACAAAAATATTATTTTTGGGATTCACCACAACATGAGGAACTGTATTAAGGCGTCACAGTATTAGGAAGGTTGAGAAACACTGTTCTTTAGCAACGAGCCATGGCAGTTCAAGTGGTGACAAACTGCATTTATTCTATAGTTTAAACCAGGCATGGACACACTTTGACCCTCAAGGTGTTATGGACTTCAACTTCCACAATTCCTAACAGCCTCAAGCCCTTTCCTTTCCCCCCTCAGCTGCTTAAGCTGCTGAGGATGAAAAGGAAAGGACCTGAGGCTGTTAGGAATTGTGGAAGTTGAAGCCAAATTTGCCCCTTGCCTGGCTTAGATGTACCGAAAGAGTACAGGATTTCCAGGTGAAATAAGGGATAGGCCCTCTATCTTTAGCAGCCGTGTAGAAGGTTTCTGTATCATTAATATTTCTGCAGCTTTTAAATTGTCATGCAAGTGACATCTACTGAAATTTCTACCACCTCTGTTAAAGGCACAGGAGCCTTACAGGTAACCTTAGAGGAGAATTTTCTGTTTGAATGGCTATCCAGTTCAGATCTGCTCATAAGTAGACATGGCTGTAATAGAAGTTTCCATCACTGTAAACTTCAATGTCCCATTGTTCATTGAACATGATGCCCTATCAACTTTTATCTTGATCTCAATAGACATAATTTATTTGGAAAGGTCTACAGCTGTGCCAGATTTCACACTGAACCAATAAACATTGCCATAGGCATAAGCTACACTGTGCTGAAATCTGACGCATTCTTCTTTCACCCCATTTGTTTAGAAACATGCATATCCTATTTTTGTCAAATGTTGATTTTTCAATTCGTTGACTGAAGCAACTTTTTACTTGGATTGTTTTCTGACTTCTAGGTCAAAAGTTATGAAAATGTTCCTGCCCTATTCAAGCCAATGCCAACAACTGCTGGCAACATGCTCAATTTCATTCTGTAACTAGAAACAAATTCATAATTTATTACTATTACATAAAGAGAAACATAATCTAGCTCATGACACAGCGACCACAATCTACACTCTGTGCACCCATATTTTCATTTTGTTTTTCAGGCCAGGTCCAGGTAGGAAGGATGCTTAAGGGATCCTCTTAAAGGTTTATTTCTTGTAATGTGCTATGAAACAAACTAATATCCAATAAATTCCCTTCTTTGCTGCAAATCTATAAATAGAAATTACTATTTTAATATCTGATGGAAACTATTGACCTCTTGTCTTCTTCACCAACAACCCGAGCCTGTCAGATAAGCAGGGTACAGTACAACAAACACTCAAATGGAACATGTGACAATAGAGTCTCAAGAATCACTCAAGTGAATGCAGTCTCAGCATTCTCCCTACGTAGCACAAAAAGTCAAACTCTGTGAGACTTACTGAAAAATAGACATGTTCAGGATTGCATTACCACTTTTGTTCTCCCTATATCTGCATTCAGGTAGGATCAGGCCTGACCCAAAAGATAACACTACTTAAGGCAAGGTAGAAAGTGATAGTTCTTATCCACCGAAATGAAGGTTTGTAATAACAAATTAATATAAAGTTCTCCAAGCACTTTTACTTGTCTCTTGCAGGAAAAAAAAATCCTAGTAATTACAAATTAGCTAACAATTAATTGGAAAAAAACACATGAATTCCAGACAGGAAACAATCAGGGCCAGCTAACACCTCCCACCAAAGGATTCCCCCAAGCAGGAAGCAGCCAAGCTTTGAAGCTGCAAGGCCATTTGATGCCAATCAAGGTGGCTAATTGCAACATTCACACTTGTCTCAAGCAGACAAGTTTTTTCTCCCACCCTGGACATCCCACAGATATATAAACTTCACTTTGTCTAGTTTCCAACAGACCTCACAGGCTCTGAGGATGCCTGCCATAGATGTGGGTGAAACGTAAGGAGAGAATGCTTCTGGAACATGTCTTTACAGTCTGAAAAACTCACAAAAAACCAGTGATTCCGGCCATGAAAGTCTTTGACAACAAACTAACAATTTGCTGCAATTTCATAACAAACTTTCAGAAAACTATCTCCAAACTGTTTTGTTTTTGTCTCGGTTAACAATCAAGTTGCTGCACTTAAAGGTTCTGTACTTGTCATGCTATTTATTTGCCACCTACACATGTGTATAGCCAAAGAGGCAGAAGGGAATGTACAGAGACATACTTTACTAATTGTGGAACAAAACTGTTGAAAACAGATTTCCTTATATTAGAAATCAGAGATTGAAAATATCCTCTCCAGATTCCAATTGAGTCCCTCTTGGTGGGTGAGAAGGCCAAGATAGAAATGCTCAAAATAAATAAATAAACTATAAGGATATCTGAAATGGCATGGCTGGAGATTCTGAGAATTGTAGGCGGAAAAGGAGTTTTCTAAGCTTGATGAACAAATCATTATGTATATTTAGCATATTTGCTTTTGCCCAGCTGAAGCTAGGTCTGAAAGAATAGGGTTTGATGTTCAGATGTGATTATTCTTATTGATAAGGATTAACCTGCTAACCAAGCAGGACAGATGTGAACAGCCAATTGCAAGTCCTAGAATAAATAGCTACTAATAATCATTTTACAGCAGCTTATACAGCGTTTGTCAACATGGGGATTGGGACCCCTGAGGGGGTGTCAGAGAGTCACCAAAGATCATCAGAAAACAGTATTTTCTGTTGGTCATGGGGGTTCTGTGTGGGAAGTTTGGCCCAATTCTATCATTGGTGGGGTTCAGAATGCTCTTTGATTAGGTGAAATATAAATCCCAGCAACTACAACTCCCAAGTGTCAAGGTCTATTTTCCTCAAACTCCACCAGTGTTCACATTTGGGCATATCGGGTATTTGTACCAAGTTTGGTCCAGATCCATCATTTTTTGAGTCCATAGTGCTCTCTGGATGTAGGTGAACTACAATTCCAAAACTCAAGGTCAGTGCCCACCAAACCCATTCAGTATTTTCTGTTGGTCATGGGAGTTCTGTGTGCCAAGTTTGGTTCAATTCTATCGTTGTTGGAGTTAAGAATGCACTTTGACTGTAGGTTAACTACAACTCCCAATTGACACACCCCAAACCCATCAGTATTCATATTTGGTCATATTGGGTATTTGTGCCAAATTTCATCCAGGGAATGGAGATACATCCTGCATATCAGATATTTACATTACAATCATAACACTAGGAAACTTACACTTATGAAGTAGCAACAAAAATAATTATATGGTTGGCGGGCCCACCACAACATGAAGAACTGGATTAAGGGGTTGCAGCATTCGGAAGATTGAGAACCACTGTCTTATACTTATAATGTGCAATTTCCCCAACCCTTTTGTTTTGGGGAAATCAGGCCCTGCACGTCAAATAACAGCAGCAGCATTGTTTTGGAGCTGAAAGCATTTGGAAGGTTGCTTGCCTTTATGAGCAGCGCATGATAGGAGACATGTCTTCATCTGCAGCTGCTAGTGTTACATATGATGTTGAGTAGCTATGCAGTTGTTTTACTGAAACTGCCAGTTTATATTAAGCATTTTTTGAAAAAACAGCCAAACCCCATCTGTTGGCCCAGGTTACATTTTATGTTGTCCCTCTGTAAACCTCTTAGGGAATGTCATGTGGGAAAAGCTGGGTCTTCATTCTCCTTTGAGAGAGGTTCTTAGTCTGGAATCTCTGCGTTTCATTGTCACTTACAGAAACATTTTAAAATAAAATTAGAAGGATGATGCATATTCAGCCATATTGTATCATCTTCAGTGGTGTTTTCTCCCCCCCCCCCCCCAAATCCCATTTAAATAAAGCCTTTCATTCTTCGTTTCCTTACCTTGTTCCTCAAATGCTTTAAACTGCATCTGAATTAAGCTGGGGGGGGAATCAAGTTAAAGTTAAATATATATAAAAGCTAGAAGTTTTCCCTGACATTAAGTCTAGTCGTGCCTGACTTTGGGGGTTGGTGCTAATCTACGTTTCTAAGATGAAGAGCCAGCATTGTCCATAGACACCTTCAAGGTCATGTGGCCAGCATGACTGCATAAACTGGACGATGCGACTGGAAAATTATTTTAGTAAGGAGATGCAGAAGATTTAGGTTTTTATTGGTTTGTACGGTTTTATATTGTATATGCTAATGTTTTTAATTGTATTTTATGTTATTGGGAGCATTGAATTGTGCCAACTGTAAATTGCCTTGAGTCGCCTTCAGGCTGAGAAAGGCGGTATATAAAATACACTAAATAAATAAATAAATAAATAACGGAGCGCTGTTACCTTCCCACAGAACTGCTAGGTTGGCAGAAGCTGGGCCTAACAGTGAATGCTCACCCCACTGCCTGAATTCTAACTGCCTACCTTTCAGTCAGCAAGTTCAGAAGTTCAGTGGTTAAACCCATCATACCACTAGGTAATATATATAATCCCACTATATTAAACTCTTTCGTAGCCTTTCAAACTACACAATGATACCACTATGATCCCACTTTAACTGCCATGGCAACATCTGATGGAATCCTGGGATTCATACTTTGGTGCAGTACTAGCACTATTTAGCGAAGAAGCTAAACAATATATGAAATTAAAACTCTCGGTTATTCCATAGTATTGAGCCAAGGCAGTTAGTGGTGTCAAACTGTTTAATTTGCAATGTAGTTGTGCCTTAAATGTCAATGGAAGGGGCTGGTGCGTACATTACCACCACTACAATGTCATCTGACAAACTCCTAGTATTGTAGCAGGACTATTGCTAAACTGAATGAAGAAGTTTCTGGTATCTGGATCAGCTGAGTTCTTATTATTTCTCTCCTGACAGCAAAGACTCTGAATGGCCTACACAGCAGCTGTGCGATTTGGAGCACAATTGTACCATGCCCTTAGCATGCAAATAAGCTAATGTGCAGCAAAAATACTGTTAATGGATTATTTTTTAACAGGTGAACCTGAATAGTTAATGGTTGGTCATTGACTTGCCCTTGCCTTCTGAAAGATAAATCACCAGTGTTTAGCGCCATCTAGTGGATTATTTGGCTAACAGTGACAACCCTGGGCAGTAATGGCATATTATTTATTACATAACTTGCTTGAGTCATCTGGAAATATCACTCTGCAGGCAAACTCCTGCACTGCACCTGATTTTGAGATGTGATGCTGTTAGGAATTGTGGGAGTTGAAGTCCAAAACAACTGGAGAGCCGAAGTTTGCTCTTGCCTACTCTAGACTGTATGTTGAATATTGTTCCAGCCCCAATTTCTTTCTCTGTGTCTTTGGAAATGTTTTAGAGATAAATACACATTGACATGATGTTACTGGTACAGCCTTTTGTTTTGCAGTGATGTTATATTTCTCATCCTAATAAGCTATTTAAAATTTCAAGAAGGTGATGATAAAATTGTCTGACTTCCCCAGCAAATATAAATCATGTTGATACTTGTAAGTTCCCAGTTTCTTAACAGCAAATGGTACATTTTAGGTTCACGTAACTTTATCCTGTAGGTCACAGTCCTTTCAATTGCTGTGAGCAAACACCTCTCTGTTTGATTAAGGCTCCAATAATATGGACTATTCGTTGATTTTTATTTTTGCATGAGCTTTTGTGGATATAAATCCAGTTCATTAGAAATAGAATAGAGTGATAATAAATGCTTAGGTTGTGGGACTGCAATGAATGCAATCGAGTCCATAACTATGCAAATCATAGGGCTGCATGCTGTGATATAGGTCTTTCAGATCTTTATTGTGATCAGCTTATGTGTGAAAGCAATCAATCTACTTGCCAAAAGTCAGTTTCTCAGAGTGCAAAACTCTGGGAGAATATCCCTTTTATCATACATGCAGTAGTAAGGACTCTTGTTTCAATATATGGAGTGTGCCATGAAACCATTGTCTTTATTTATACCCCTTCTAATGGATTGCTAATGTAAACAATAGATTTGATAGTCTGTTCCCATTTCCCCCCAAAAGTAATTACAATTGCACCTGAAGATATCAATTTATATTCATGAATGAGATGATTTTCAGCTGGCGATTCTTAACGAAGTATTTGTTCCAATATGTTCAGGAAAAATCAATGATATTTTATGTAATTTCTAAGGATTTGCCTGACCTAGTACTGACTAAAACTCTAGGCCTTCCCAACACTTTGATACAAACCCTGATATATATGTTTATAAAATAAAACATATTGATGATGGATGCTGTAGCACAGGTATAGGCAAACCCAGGCCCAATGGCCGGATGCAACCCTTTGGGCTCTTTATCCTAGCCCCCATCTGCTTTGGCCTCCCCTTCAGTATGAGGATGCAGTGGCCCGCCACATCCCCAGACTAAGAGGAGGGCTGATGCAGAGTCACACCTCTTTCAAGCACTCTCTGGGGAGCACTTGACAGTGGTGTGCTTGTATCCCACTTCTGGGCCTAAAGAAGGTGGGGCCCAGAGAAGAGGAGAGAAGAGAAACATGCTGCCACTGCTTGGCAGTGGTGTGTGTGTCTCATTCTTCTAGGCCCAGGGAAGGCAGGCCCAGAAGAGCCAGGGAGAAAAGCATGCTGTTGCCAAGCGGCAGTGGTGTTTGTCTACCTGGACATGGACCTGCTCCTTCCCTCTTCTGGCCCCAGCCACACTCCCTCCCGGTCCAGCCCTTGCAGCTGGGCCCACAAAGTTTGCCCATGCTTGGTGTAGCAGGCTAACATTTCAGGTGGACATTAACTCTTGGCGGAAGAAGCTGAATGCTTAAGTAGATTGTCACTTTTGGTTCAAAAATGTTTATCCTTTCCACTGTTTTCTGCTTAGTTACGTTGCATTCAGTATATAGGCTTGCCATGGTCAGTTGATTGAAATATTTGTCTCAAATATTTGAATTTACTTTGATCTGCTGAAAATCATATACGAGGGTTGGAACTTTAATAGTGACAAGTATTTATTTACATGTAATGCAAAAGTGATACATGCCACCACATTTTACAGTCCTTCAATATAGTCATCAGCATTGTGTACAACCCATTTCCAATGATGTGGAAGTCGTAGGACACCTGTTGCGGCACCTGTTCTGTTAATAGTTCGAATGGAGCTGTCTACTGCTGCAAGAGTCTCTGGAATAAGTCTGGGGAATATTCTGCATGGAATCGATCACTGTGGCAACAGCATTCACTTCCGCTTCGCTGACACTAGGACAAGCTGGCCGATGCATGTCTGCCACATTTTGGCATCCTTCGTTGAAGGCTTTTACCCACCTTGCCACTGTTCAGTAAGGCAATGCAGATTCCCCACAAGCCTCTTGAAGACCTTGTTGAAACTGTTGTGCTGTATGAACTCTGGCACATTCAATCTTTATCCAACTCCATTCTTGTTTTGAAAACATCGTGAGAACACTTACTTTAGACCACAAGCTAATACGAGGCTCAGTTCTTCGCGTCACTCCGCATGCACATGACGTAGGAAGGGTGAATCTTTTTGCTCAGAGGTAAGGTACCTTTGATTTTGTTGCATGGTGTCTTTACAGCAGTGTTGCCACTATTAAAGTTCCCTCATATGTATATTGGCTTTATTATAATTTATATTCAGTTGTTCAGTTTGAAGATCAAGGCTAACACTTCATCTACAGCAGAACAGAATATTGGCTCTTCGCAACTTGACAGGAAAAACATCACCGTTAAAGAAAAGACAGAACTGTTTAAATG
Organism: Anolis apletophallus; assembly: GCA_030556195.1. Lineage (NCBI taxonomy): Eukaryota > Metazoa > Chordata > Lepidosauria > Squamata > Anolidae > Anolis > Anolis apletophallus. Next base: position 38,982,988 of record JARBWK010000010.1, on the reverse strand, counting down.
CTAATTAAATAAGAGTACCCTTTTGTCACTAAACCAGTGGTTCCCAACCTGTGGTCCATGGACCACCTGTGGTCCGCAACAACTAAAATATGGTCCGTGGCCTCACCATTACTATGAGTTGCAACAAGAGCAACTGGTCTTGTGAAACCCTCTTATAACGCCAAGGCTTATTCAATATGGTTTTCTGTGGTGAGCAGATAGTGACTACTGGATGGCATATGTTTTGTATCAGAAAGTAGAGCTGTTGTGGTCTATCCAATGCAGTTTTCTGAATCAGCACCCCAAATCACCAAACCGAATCTAAAGTTGACCAAAATACTGTGTTGTAACCCTTTTGGTACTAATGTTGGAGAGTGGTTCCTGGTCAAGTGGTCCCTGGTCAAATAATGGTTGTGAACCTCTCCATGAAACCATTGACAGATGCCCATCTATTCCTAGCCTAACCTGGACAATTATAGCGATTAATATAAAATAACTCTTCATTGTGATGGCAGGACTGAACCGAACCTTGCTTTTAAATCTGCAGAGGTCCTAGCAACTAGCCCCACCTACTTTGGAGCTAATAGATCATGGAAATCAACTCCTTATTCACATAAATGACACATACAATTTTTGCCTTTTATGTCCATTACAGCTATAAGAATAACTGTTACCTACTTGCGTTGCTGCTCAAAATAATATTAATTTCAATGACAGAAATCAGACTAGACAAAAAAAGCATTGTGAATATATGAAAAGGGCAAGGCCATGATTTTGTTCTGACACTTTCAACATTCAGCATGCCTATTTGGCATTTAACTCTATTCCACACATTTGATATAAGACATAAATGTAATACTTGCTCTCTCCAGACTGATGGTGCTCAGCCATCAAGCAGGAACATGGTCAAAGTGCATGCAGTTAGAACCTAATGATGTCCCATATATTTCCACGAACACCTTTAGTTGTTTAGTAAGAGGTTTGAGCATTGGACTACAATCCTAAAGCCCAGGGTTCAATTCCCCACTTGGTTATAGAAAGCCACTGGATGGTCTTGGGCAAGTCACATAATGTCATCACCAGAAAACGTTGTGAAGGGTAGTCATAAGAAGGAAATGACTTGAAGGTATAAAACAACAACAAATGCACACTATCAAATCCTTGTCCTCAATCATTTCACAGGAAGCATCTTTCCAAGATGTAACTTCACAACTGGCAGAAGCAGCTGTAATTCTTAGTAATGTGCACATATATATGTGTTGCGAGTTGTCTTTTGCTTATCATAAGCACAAATTTACAGTCACTTTATAATGAAAATGAAATTCAAGGTAGCAATTTTATTATGCTGTTCAGACCTTCCTCCTGATCTGATCCCCACTGTTCCTTCTCTCCTTTAGGTTTCAGAGTTCATGTGAAAGGAGGTGACGGATTAAAGTCTTCATCCATGTCCATGGCCACCTTCATTAGAAGAACGGGACTGTCCCATTCCAGTTGATGGCAGCACCCTCCCACTTAGTTCGGATGGCCATCTCCACAGAAGGGAATCTTTTTTCTGCACCACTGTCCTCTTCACATTGGTTTCCTTCCCAGTGATGAGAGTGCGTGTCTGAAAGGGGGAAACAAAGACATTCGTATAAAGCCAGCCTTTCATGTTTATGGGTTTAATTTCTGCATGGTTGTTTGCTGATCTGATTAATATGTTCTCTCTGTGAATCTGTAGGTCCTTCAGTGCAGCTCTGAGATAAGCTTCCCCAGTTTTGTGGGGGTCTGGTGCTCCTAATGCCCACAAAAGTGGAGGGTCTTCCGTAGTGTCTCACATACAATAAAAGCTCATGTACAGTTGGATACAGATTAAGCCATACTGAAAGCAGATATGCAGAAATCAATGTCACTTAAATTAGTCAATGGGTCAACCCCTTTCAATGGGTCTGTTCTAAGTATGATTTACTATGGATCTAATCCATTATTTTACTCACTCTTCCCAAGCTGTCTCCCCCCTCCCTCTGTGGTCTATATTTCTCTCTGGGACAAAACATATGCACTCTCCTTGGTCCTGAATCAAGGCAAATAGCAGCTTCCTTTCTGGGGCAAATAACAGCAGGAGGTGGGCAGACTATGGCGGAAACTGTGCAAGATGAAAGGGTGAAATTCCACCTCCTCCTTTCTACAGTCTCAATACAGCTCAGGGCTTGCAATTTTAAAAGCAAATATTGAAGATGTGGGAATGCAGTCATGGATAACTCATCTCAGTCTGAACCAGAGACTAAGGTATATATAGAGAGGGTGAAGCTTTATTGGAGTTATTTGGAGCTCGATATATATGTAGTGGACTATATAGTACCATCTTTCTGCCTTGTTTGTTCTTGTTTGTTGTGTTATTAACTTTTTACACCAGCCTCTTCCCAAATATCTAAGGGCCCTGTTTGTGTGTTATTTTCATCCCAGTTCTGTAAGATAGGTTGGGAGAGGAGAAATATTGACTGGCCCCAACTTATTGAATAAGCTTCCAGAGCTTGCTCAGAATTTGAAAGTAGTGCAGCAAGAGTTGAATAACAACACAGTATCAAGAAGGTTAAAAAGTAACAATGTGACTGATAAGTAGAAACAAAATTCAGGGTTGAGTAATCCCTTTAATGGATCACTAAGAAGCCATAAACAAGTTTTTGAATCCTCTCTTCATAACTAAAACTGTAGAACGCCAGAATTAGAAAGGGACTCATAGGCCATCGAGTCCAATCCCCTTTTAATATAGTGTCTGCAGCTAAAGCTTCCTTAGTAGATAGGCATTCTGTCTCTTTCTGGAGATGTTCAAAGAAGGAGACCCTACCAGTTTTCTAGGCAATCAGTTCCACTGCCAGACAACTCTCACTGTCAAGAAGTTTCATCTGATGTTCAACCATATCATGCAGTAGCTTCACATCATTACACTTGGTCCTACCCTGCTTCTCCTCCTCTCTGTGACAGCCTTTGAGATATTTTAAGAATGCAATCATGTCATCCCTCAGGATTCTTTGCCCAGTTGAACAAGTGTGGCTCCTTTAAACTTTTATCTTATGTTTTGTTTCAAAACCTTTTTTTGAAGCAGAAAGTGAACATAAATGACTCCTGCTCATTCTGTTTTAAAGGCTAATGAAACATAGTAAAGGGTGTTTGGGGCATTTTCATTTTTTGTCTGAGAGATACGTTGGCCCCTCAGCCCTCCGCAGTGGCCAATCCCATATATAGTAGAGTTGTGTGTGGAATTCTTTTCTCCCATTTCCTTCATTTCTTTCACATCTTTCATTTCTTTTGGAGCATGAAACAGGAAAGCTCCTCCTGCTACAGAAATCAACTCAACACGAAAGCAAGCAGGAGTGGATCCGGTCTCTTTATCTGGTTTTCGGCAGCACAGAGTAAGAGGTGCTCAGCTGCAGGCCGTGGTAGGTGAGGGCGATCTGGGTCTGTATGCCACACATGCACTTTCTTTCCAAGGAGAGTACATGTGTGGCATGCAGAAGCACCCACACCTACCAGGGCCTGCAAAGCCAGCCGAGTACCTCTTACTCTAGAGTAAGAGGCACTCAGCTGGAGGCATGGGCACTCCTGCATGCCACTCATGAACTCTCTTTCCAAGGACAGTGTGTGTGTGTGATTTGGAGGAGCGCCCATGCCTGTCAAGGCCTGTAGCTGAGGCCTGCCAGGGCCTGCAACCCAGCAGCTGGGCACTTCTTACTCTTACTCATAAGAGGCCAATAGAAAATGGATCTTTTTGCATCAGAGAGTGAAACCAGATACCTGCCCTCCTGATTTTGGGAAGCTCCCAAAAAACAGATCAGGGCCCCCACCAAAAGTCGGGACATGAAACGAGTCAGGGCTTACTTTGAATGCACAACCCTAATCTATGGTCACTTCTGACTTCACAGTTTTATTTCTACTCACTCACATCTTAAGAATGAAATTTTGTGATGTTTTTGGATGATTTTGTGGTTTTGGTTCCCCATACCTACATTTTTAAAAAGTATGTACACAACGTTTTTATTTTCTTCACATTCACTGGCTCTTAAGCATTGACACAAATAGCTAAGGAGAGAGATGTGAATGGATTATATGGCCTAGCATGACAGGGTGATCCCTATCTCCACCACAGCCCCACTGTCAACACTTTCAGCATACTCTCCGGGGATATACTGCTCTGTTAGAAATGTTATTGTCCCTAATCACTGGAGCATTATATCCCATCCACTCTCAGAGCTGTGTTCTTGGGCTTTTTTTTATGTGTGAGAGACATCTCATAATGGAGTGATTTCATTGGGAAAACATTTTTTATTGTGGCATGCGTCACTTCTAGATATTGTTAATACAATGAGAATTGGTTTGAAATTCAGAAGGATAATTCATATCAATGCAAGTTGTCCCTCTGTTTGGCTTAAGGACCTGTGGGAAAAGTGGATTTAGGCATTATTTTCTGGACAAAGGCTTCAATAGACATTTGATACTAGAGAGAGGGAGACACTAATTCATTTAAAAATCCTCTTCCAGCAAATGTAAGTGCCTACCTATTGTCAAATGCACCGTTCTCTTCTGTGAGGGCTGCCCATTATAAAAATATAAGTCGAAGAGATGTTCCATTTTCCAGTCAGACAAGAGCAACCTGTTAGTGCTGAAAAGAACACTGTACGTTCCATTGATGTTACACAGCCATATTGGTAATTTGGGGGTCTTCAACATACTTCCAACCTAGGACAGAGCAATAAAACAAGATTTTCCATTATTTAAATGTGCTTTTGAAACCAAGCTTTCAAAAACTCTGCAACTTCAGAAAGCAGTTTCCAGTTTGGTATTAAATAGAAATAAGGGTCTGAAAATAACTGCAAAGATAAATGGTATTATTTTTATTTACAGTATTTATATTCTGCTCTTCTCACCCTGCAGGGGACTCAGGGTGGATTATAATGTACACATACATGGCAAACATTCCATGCCATAGACACACAACATATATAGACAGACACTCAGAGACTATTTAATATTCCAGCTTCTGTCCACCAGACGAGCTGTCACTTCCTCATTCTTTGCATACTTCCTGGAGATTTTTATGGCCTCATAAATCAGTTAAATTAGCCTCCCCAGAAAGTGGTACCTAAATTTATTACTTGACAGATGCAACTGTCTTTCGGGCTGCAAAGGTAGACAACAAGCTACACAATTTTGGTCGGGAGCTCACTCTGACCCAGGCTGGCTTCAAACTCATGACCTTTTGGTCAGTAGTGATCTTAATGTAGCTGACTCCCAGCCAGCTGCACCACAGTTCTCTTATGTTATGAGGACATATGCCCATCTTATGGCATAGCCATTAACAAAGGAATCACATTTCTAGTTGGCTGAAGAGTCATGGGATGGTTTGACTATAGCCCTCTTTCTATGGGCTGAAATGAAGGTACACAGGAAAAAAACTTTCCTTGCACAAACTCTCCTTGTACCATTATGAGGTTATGGAGGGGAAGCTGAGGTCTATTTGGGAGCATAAAAGAGGAGGCTAGGAATGCAAAAGATTCAAAATCCTCTTCTTGCATTGGCAAGCTTACCTCCCAAACTCTGAAACAAAACTAGCTCTGGATCTAGAAAAGTTCATTTCCTTTGAGCTCTTCCAACAATTTCTTTTGGATTTGGCCTCTTGAACATTGATCCTTGCTTCCCTCCTCTGAATATGTTCCAGTTTCTCAAAATGACTCTTAGAAGCAGACCTCATACTCCAGTTGGATTATGACCAGCATGGAATAGATTCATAACTTCCAACTGTCCCAATTTGACAGGGACCTTCTAGATGAATCCTCTCCTCATCCCCCCTTTTCAGCAAACTCCAAAATGTCTCAGTCTCCTCCTTACACTCTTCCCCTTTCATCCTCAGCCTATTTATGTTCAAGGTGTAAAGGTAGTTTGCACTCCATTGACAGAGAGAGAGAGAGAGAGAGAGAGAGAGAGAGAGAGAGAGAGAGAGAGAGCAGACCGACAGACAAAAGTAAACAATTGCAGCCTTTCCTGGCTTGTAAGGTTTCCCTCATTAATAGCATTGCCATCTTAACTCGCTCTGATGTTGCTTGGCCACACGTCTCAGTTTTCATCAGTGAAATGTTGCAGGGCATGTAGCCTGCAACTTCAATCTTCTTCAAACACTTTCCTAAACATATGTAGGGCAAAAATTTGGGACCAGAGTCTAACCTTCACTCCCCCATTGCCCCAAACACATGGAAGCCAGTTGGATGTTTATACACTGAGAGGACATCTGAAGAAGGATCTGTGATTGCATCAGCTAAGCATGATTACAAAGTTGATTTCCCACTCATGTGAGTTTTGTATAGCAGAGCCTTTTTTAGACTTTTGTGATTAACACATGTGTGTTTGGAGTCACTGAGTGATAAGGCTTACACACATGGTCACAACATCTGTTTTAACCCTATGGTATATGATGCTCAGGAGAATGCCCATACAGTGCTCATGATCTGGACACAAGTCACTTCCAGAGGAGGTTGTGACAGCTGTCAGCCTGGACAGCTTCAAGGCAGGATTAGACAGATTCATGGATACCAAGGGAATCAGTAGTTACTGAAATGGACATCCAAGTGCCACCTCTGTGTTGATCAGCTAAGCAGATTACAAAGATTTTCCCCAGGTACTCATTGTGGGGGTTGGGAGCAGGTGAGGGTTTTTTTAGACCTTTCTGATTAGAGATCCCTTTGGAGTCACTGGTGATAAGGCCACTGTGGTCACAACAGAATGCTGGACTTGATGGGCTGAGGAGAATGCCCATGGCTCTTCTTATGTTCTTATGTTCTAAGTCTTCTGTTAAGACAACATGAGATTGTATTTCTTAAAAGATAACCCAAACCAACATTGCATTTTTACAGAGTATATCCAATGCTCATTGTACAGACACCATTAATGCTCTCATCCACGAATCTCCACTATCTGTCTCCATAATAATCATAAAGCCAATATATACAGTACAAGTTGTCGACTCTATGTGGCACTCCCAACTTTCCAGTTTTGTTTTAACTGTAGCTTCTCATTATCTCTGACCACAGAGCCATGTCTGTCCTTGGCTTGGTTCCCAAGCAGTCTATCCTAAAGAGAAGCTGAGATGAAGGATGGTGGAGAAAAAGGCTAGAAAGAAGAAAAGCAAATGCTGATTTGTCTGGTCATCTATAGGACATTAATGGCTAAAGCAACAAAGCACAATTAACACAACCTATTGCAGAGTGTAATTTGCAAATGCAAATGGTGACTATGTTTTCCTATAGCCAGTGCATACCTAAGTAATATTTTCTCTAATTACACAATTTTCTCTGACCACCAAAAAAAATGGTTGAAGATTGTTCAATGATGTCTCGCTCATGCCCTATCCAGATTTTATTATTTTATATAAATAAAAATGTAATGTTTATTTGTGGGATTAACATAACTCAAAAACCACTGGATGAATTGACACCAAATTTGGACACAATACACCTATCAGGCCAACAAATGACCATCACTCATAAAAACACTGAATAACACAGTGGAAGAGACTTAATGCTGGAAATAAATAAATTAAAAAGCCAAAATATAAAAAGTACATTACAAACATGTATATACACAAGTATATACACACACACACACACACACACACACACACACACACACATATATACACAGACTGGGCCACAGCAACATAGTGAATAAGATCACAGCTTTAAAAAGCCATTTAACCACATCTCCCAAATTCCTCCAGCCAGCAGAAGCAGCAGTCTAGAGATTCTGCAAATGATAGCTCAAGAAAGTAGATTTTCCAAGCACTTGGCAAGATCAAACCAAATGTTGATTTTACCTGTAGAAGTCTGTAATGTTCCACTTCTTCCTTGTTCCAGTGTAAGTAGCCTACATCACTACGGGAGAAGACGCCGTGTAGTACCTTTTGCATGTTGCTGTCACCATCCAGCTTTTGGGAGCCATTGAACACGTGTGGACTAGCTCTTCCTGTTAAAATGATGTTCAGAAGTGCCTGAAGGGCGAAAAGGATAACTGTGATATAATACACAGTGAAGTATAATGATCTTCTGAGCCATCGTACGTTGCTTACTAGATAATTACTAAATTACCTAACCACTCTTTTCGCCCTTCATACTATGTGGTTACCTATTAAGAAATGCATGTGTCAATATTAATCATTGAAACCAACCATGATAAACGACTTTGGCTATCATAATTCTGTTCTCTTCCTGTTATTACTGTGCCAGAGTGTGCAAAGTGCTTCAGATTAGAAAGGAAGATCTGTTTAAAATGTTTACATGCTGTACATCTCTGAAAACTGATTGCTTCTTTAAATGTTTTCCCATTATCATTGCTGATCAATAATCGAGTAAAAGCAAAACATAAACTGAAACAGATATCGCACACACAAACCTACTTGGCGACAGATGAAGTTTCCAAGCCTGCACTGCAACAAATGAGTTGTGGTGAGGTCTAGATCTTTCTGAAGCCTATCCAAAGAAATCTCAGTAAATTAAAATGAAATGAAGGTATTACATATTATCCCAATATCATCATCATCATCATCATCATCATCATCATCATCACCACCACCACCACCACCACCACCACCACCACCACCACTATCGTCATCCCTGAGAGAGGGAGAATTTAGAGCATCCTATCCACACATATCTTCATTGCTCCCTACAGTTGTAATGCACTACATATCCTATCAACCCAATGATCAATCAATATCTTAATTTAAATTTCTAAAGACTTGGCTCTTTAGAAAGGCGTTCGGTCCTTGACCCAACCACATTGCCTGCCATGCCGCCTATGGCTCCCCAGATTTTATCTCGTCCCCCCAGCCTTTGCTGAGGGCTACTGCTTTTAATAGGTTTTAATTGACTTGATGTGTAATGTGTTTTTAACTGTTTAACTGCTTAATTGTTATTATTCACGGTGCTTTGCTTCTTTGTAAACCGCTCTGAGCTCCGGAGTGAGCGGTATACTAAATCGAAGTTAATAAATAAATAAATAAATAAATAATTAAATAAATAAATAAATAAATAAATAAATTAAGTAAATTGTCAACTATGAAGTAAATAATTAAATTATTCAATCTAAAATTATATTTTGCTCTTTGCGTATCTATATATTTACCTTTTATTTAAAAAAAAGTCTCAAATCAATTCACAATGGAAACAGATATAATAAAACCATAGCTAAAAGGTTAAAACAAAAAATGGCATATATCCACCCATAGCTCTTGGAAATTTAATTAAAAAATCAATCCCAAAAACTTGAGTTGACTTATCTACAGGTCAGAGTACTGCATCTGAACTCTTATTTTAAAAGAAACTATACACTTCTCTGAATAGAGTGGTAATTTGGCAAAAGATGGGAACTTATTTTGTCCTGGGAGAAACTAAAAGAAGCATCAGCCCCCTCTGGCATGGGTCTGCCTTTGACATTTTCAAAGGGTTGGGTGGAAAAAGAGTAGTGCTTTTGCCTCTCTGCAGATTGGATCCACATTTTCATAGGCCCCCCCTGTTCCTGGTCACCTTCCCCACATATTGCATTGCCACGATTTTCCATAGTTCCCTTCTTAACCATCCAGTATTTAGCATGTACATAATCTTATGCCTGTTGGCACTTTGCTTCATCTCGTTTATTACATGCATTTAAGTTCTACTTTTGGCTTATCCACAGGTCATATCACATTCAATATTTTTTTTCTTTCAAACATGCCCTCGACTTACACTTGTGGGTAGATTATTCACCAGTATATCCAGTAATAAAAACAGTAAAATCAATAAAACAATTCATTAAAACCAGGCGTTTAACCATTAAGAAAATGAATAGAAAAATGTCTGGATAAACAGGATGGAGGATGGAAAGATCCAACACTAGGAGCTTTCCTGATTTCAATAGGAAGAGCATTTCACTCAATGGGAGTGACATCACAGGACCTTTTGGGCAAATTAAAAGCTCATACATTGCATTTACCTTTCAAATGTTCTAGAGAAAAGTAAACTATAAAGAAATAAGATCACTCCATGGCTTCCATCCCATTTCAGCTAGGGAAAAAAGGGATAAATGTTACTTGGGGTTATGTTGGCATTCATAGTTTTCACCTATTCTGTCTATCTCACAGTAGCTGAAGAGAAGGTATTGTACTGAATGCAGGATAGGTCAATTAGCTCAAAACTGGACCAGAACATAATATAGATCTAACTTATAATATTGCTGAAGAACAGTCAGGGCGAAAGGGAAAGTTTATTGGAAACAGTGGTGCAGGGTACTATGAGGAGGTATTGGTCTTCTAAAAATTCTTCTGCCAGTGGAATTTCCCTTCAGTCTTTGACTGAATATTGCATTGAATTAGACAATGAAAAATGCTCAAGCCTAGTTATTATATATTTTTGTGTTCACATTCCATTATTTATTTATTATTTTTATTTATTTATTAATAAATAATACTACCCCTGTTCTCCAGATGCCTAATTGTATTTCTAAATGCTAACACAAGATTGAAGTTACTGCAATTTTAGAAATTTGGGGAACAAATGGGCAATGCCCTCATTTTGCCCTCTGTAGTAACCCCTTTGTATTTATTGATGCATCTGTTTATTTACCATTAAAAGTAACAAGCAGATATCTGTAAGGGACTATGTATCCTCTCAAAACAGCATGGTGTAGTAATATGCACAATAAATGACATCTCTGGGGAGGTCACATATCCTCAGCCAAAGAAAACTCTATAATAGGCTAACCTTAGGATTGCCATAAGTAATAAATGACTTGTGGCACACAACAACAACAACAAGTATTTTCCACTTACACAGTGTATATGATCATAGAGAAACTGCTGGGTTGTGTCTTTTTCAAAGAAGTCAAATAGTTGGACCTGCAAAATAAGATTAAGGAGTCTATGAGCATCCAATGCTTCTCCCACCCAATCACTGCTTGGATCTGATAATCCATAATCTTATTTTACTTCCTAAGTAGCATACTAGTAAGCAAAAGGGATAGACACTGATGCCAGGTGGGAAACAGTGGAATAACTTTGCCAGATCAGACCAGTATCCTGTTTCCTGCAGTAATTAACCAGGTGTGTCCAAGGGAGGCCCACTAAAAGGAGAGGATGAAAATACTCCCTCCTAATTTTACACCCACCACTTAGCAATCACTGACAATCCTTGACAACCTTGCACAATATTGCTGATGCACCAGACCCCCTTTAAAGCAATCTACATTGGTGGCCATTGTTACACCTTGTAGTGGTGAATTTGCAGCATGCAGTACTGCACGTCTTTCTAAAATTCTTCTATTTTGGTCCTTTGAAAATCAAACCAGATATTTCCTTCCTTCCAAACCCCTTTTCAAAAGTAAGTAAGTAAGTAAAGTAAATGTGGCTTTCCTTTACTCACACTTTCAGTAAAATGATCCAGTTTGTAGTCTTTGCTTGGAGTAAAATAGGTGTCACTAGTAACAAGGCAGACAGTGGCTTTCTGATGTTCTCCTGCTGTCCACAGAATATCTGCCAAAGCTGCTGCAAGAGCCTTTTCTTGATCCTTTTGGCTGATTTCACATAAACTGCAAAGGCAGATAGAGACAATGTGATGGAAACCATACCGACACACCAGGAGGCCAAGAAATACCTTGTTGGTTTACATCTTTGGAATGCTATGGCTTCATGGCATAACTACACTTGGGAAATATTACTGTTTTGGATTATAGCTTTCAGAAACCCATGGGTGGTAGTTCTAGGCACAAGCTACTCTGGTAAACACACTGAACCAATGGGCTCACTTTGTCTTCAACTTTAGTTTAACACTATGTGCTTTGTGGAATAAGACTTAGTGCACATACTTTCCCAAGATGAACAGGAAAAGCAGATCAGAAACTTTTTCTTTTGCTTCTGTTTAGTTTAATAGAAAGCCATTGAACTCCATATTGATTCCAGGGGAAGAGTGAAATCTGTTAATTTGTAAGGTCAAAGCTTGCTTGAGCTCATTTCACTCTAAGCAATGTGCTAGTGTGACATGTGACTATTATCACTGTGTCCTATGTAACTAGAAAATATATGTATTATCTTTATTAATCGTATCAGAAGTGAATCGAGGATACAGTTGTAATGTATTTTAAAAACACAAAGTTTAAAAGGTTGGCATTATACTAAATGTCCTTTGACTAGTAGCAGGCCACATGGAGCGCCTCTGGTGTTGCTATAAGAAGGTCCTCCATTGTGCATGTGGCAGGGCTCAGACTGCATTGTAGTAAGTGGTCTGTGGTTTGCTCTTCTCCACACTAGCATGTTGTGGGCTCCACTTTGTGGCTCACTTTGTGAACTCCACTTTGTGGCCTCATTTCTTAAGGTTGGCTCTGCATCTCGTGGTGCCAGAGCGCAGTCTGTTCAGTGCCTTCCAAGCGACTTGCAGCATGCAACCAAATAAACGACTAGATCGGATTATTGTGTTCTATATAACTAGACTGTAAACATTAACAAAAAGAATAACAGCAACAAAACCGACATGGACTACATTTTGGAACCTCAAACTCAAAGTGCATGAAATGAACATTTCTTTCTACCTCAGAAATATTTTCTTACCTTTGAAGTTGTACATTTTTCTCTTGGTTTCGTACAAACAGTAAGTATTTAATGATGTTAACCTGAACAGCCATCTGAACCGCTGCTGCTCCTCCTCCCTGCAACAATGAACTTATGAAAATAATCCACAATGACAGAAACACTGCTTGTTTATTTTTTTAAAAAACTACAGCAACAAATATAAGAATCTCCCAACACATTTACCTCATTGGAGGAGCCAAGACATTACCTTATCTGTCACTAAAGCATAGGCCAAGTCTGTATATGGATCATGGAATCTGAAATACGATCGCTTCCATTCATAGCTGAAGACTTGAAATGTGCTTCCAAATAACATCCTTCGTAGCGCCTTCAACGAGGAAGAATAGTACTTATTTTCATTTTATTTTTAAAAGTAGCATAATGTTACATCCTCACTCCAATTGTTACAGTGAGAGGCCTGACCACAGTTTCTGTTGGAATGCAGCCTGTGATTGTGTCTAATAATCAGGGTACTTTGGATGTTGGGAATGACAATAAGGTTCTGTCCGCGCGCCAGTGATGAAGCGAAGCCAGGTCTGAACTTAGAAAGTTCTTTTATTGATTAAGTGAGCAAAGTAAAGCATTCTCACACAGAGCAATTCAGCAGCTTGCACCTCACAGAGGAATCAGCATGAAGAAAAACTCAAGCAGCTCAGCGTCTCCCTTATCAGTATGTTTACACAGCTGAAGGTCAAAACAGTGCTGGACACCACTTGTGCTGTTTTAACTCTATAAATGTCTGGTTACACAACAAAGCATCTTATACAATGGTTGAATTGCAGAAACATTTGAAAATCATGCTCTGACAATCCCCCTTTTGAATTTCAAATCTTTCTGTCTATTCACAAAGACTAAATACAATCAATCCTAAACATACTATTCTACATGTAATACTCTCAGTTGTTCTCTAAAACATTCATGTTTTGTAGTTGGTAATGCTTTTGTTAATACATCAGCCACATTAGCTTCAGATGGACAATACTCTAACATTATTACCCCCTCTTCAATCAATTGTTTCACAGCATGATATTTCACTCCAATATACTTAGTTCTGTTTCTTAGGTTTTCAACCTCTGTCATGGCAATACATGCTTGTGAGTCTTCTTTTACTCTGATTGGAGTTTCACACTGTTCTCCTAAATCATACATAAGTTGTTGCAACCATTGTAGTTCACTGACCGTCTCCGATAAAGCTGAATATTCCGATTCTGTCGTACTCCTAGCTACACAATTCTGTTTCCGTGATCGCCATATTATCATGCTTCCAGCAAACTTAACAACTACCCCTGTCACAGACTCACATTCTTGTTCTGTGGCAAACGAACTGTCTGCAAAGCAGTCAATGTTTTCTTCACTACCTCCAAAGATTAAACAGTGGTCAATGGTGCCTTTCAAATATCTCACTACCCTTTTTAAGGCGACCCAATCTATATCCCTGGTTACACAAGCCTGGTTACACAACACAGCATCTTATACAATGGTTGAATTGCAGAAACATTTGAAAATCACACTCTGACAGGTTCGTGTATCTAATGATGAGGTTGTTATTGATGCAGGGAATGACAATGGGATTCATGTTCAAAGTGTCTTTTTTAATGAGAATGTTCCTGAAGGGTTTGGGGATGATGGTATGGTTCCTGGAAGAGGGCCTGAATTGCTACCAGAGAATTCCCATGACTTTGAACCTGAGAATTGCTCAGCACCTGGGCCAGCTGCAGAAATTAATGAGTCGGTAAATAGAAGACATGTTTTTAGTCAGCACAGGCAAACAACCCAATCTCTTAGGTGTTCTGCCAGGTTCAGAGAGAGATTGATAACAGAAATGAAATCTACTCCTGGTCGCTTGGGACAATGAGTAGATTAGGGGATAAAAGTGCCAAGTACAGAATCTGTAGTTCAGACAAAGCATTGTTGGAATTGAGTCAAGACATCTTTCGTGGTCCTTGGATACTTTGCCTTGGATAGATCCATGTGTTAAGTACCTTTTTGATTATTTTTCATGAACTCTGATGGACTAATTTCCTGGACTATTTGTTCCTGCTTATCTTTCTACCTAATCGGATTTACCTATTTTTATGGCGTGTTTTTTTAACTGATACTGCTTTTTAAATATCTTCAATAAACTGCTTGCATTTCTACTCAGCTGTGTGGTGTTTAAAGTCAGAGGGCTTTCCTGGCCTGGAGTGCAACAGTTTCAGAGGTTCTATCATTTATCTAGGATTCAGTCTCTAGAATTGGGTCACTGGAGGACTGCAGCATTTTTAGGGAGTATATTGCATTTATCTACCAATCAGTGCCAAATTTACCTTTGTGCTTAGGTGTGCTTAAGCACAGGGCCCCGTTGACCAGGGGGGCCATTTTCCTGCCAAAAATTGTTTTACGATGGATTTTGCTTATGTGATGCAATTTTAAATTGGAAGGCATTCTGTTTCAGAGAGATTCCAGACATAATGATAGTGTTGGTAGTCTATGGGAGAGTGCCACAAAACAGGCAGTGTAGGCCTACTGGGGTGACCTCCTTCAGGGCCCAAGTAAGGGGGCTCATAATTTAACTAGCACAGGGTCTCAATTGTCCTAAATCAGGCACTGCTACTAATCCACTCCTGAGCACAAGAGATCTGCAGCATTAATACACCAATAGATACTGCTTTCCCCATATATATGAAGTTGACGTATCAGCCAAAGCTGATTGTAAGCACTTCTGACTGTCGCATCTATCTGGACTGGCATTTGGAGAGACGGATCCAGGAGCACTTCTGAGCTGCAAACACAGTCTTTTTGGGGAGTGTACCCCCATCCAGTACTGGTTGACAAACCTTTACATTACCTTTTCTCTTCCTGTATCATTCTAGCCTGCAACCATTTGATATTTCTTTCTCTCCTCTATTAGACCATAAATTTTCTACAATTATTGCAAGTAAAGCAAGTTTTACATATTTTGAGAAGAAGCCTGAGATCATTTCTTTGGTTGTTTGATCCTATGTTTTTCTGGAGGCATGGGACTGACTGAAGTTCGGATTCATTCAAGTTCATTCTCTTGCTTCTGAGATCAATTGCTATCACATTCTCCAACATAAATGTGAGTTATGCTTCACCAGCCATCATCTCTACATTTTTCGACCACAGATATTTACAAAATTGGGCATGATGTCAAGAAAGTGGTTGGAGAGAAGGTTCTACCATCCTTGAACAAAAACAAAAACAGCTGTATAGACAGATATGGTCCTAAATATGTTGCAGAGCTACTCTTATCAAAAGAAATATCTAATGCTTTTTTAAATGAAAATGGCTTAGGACACATTTTCTATATCTGGCCTAAGCAGAAGTGAAAAGAGTATGGCTAGAGATAAGTTTCTTTCATAACCTAGCTTTTATAACACTAGAGATTATCCTCATCCTATTAAATTGACAGACAGCAAATCCAGGGTAGACAAAGCATTATCCCGGGTATCATCAAACTTCACATTATTGATGTATGAACTGCACGGATATCTTTCAGAGGTGTGTTGTCAGAGGCCTTCATGGCCGGAATCATTGGGTTACTGTGAGTTTTCTGGGCTTTATGGCCATGTTCCAGAAGCAGTCTCTCCTGATGCTTTGCCCACATCTATGACAGGCATCCTCAGAGGTTGTGAAGTCTCTTAGAAACTAGGCAAGTGTAGTTTATATATACGTGTAATGTCCAGGGTGGTTCATCAGTGAAGACAAAGATCCATGCAGAGGAAAAGTGTTTTTACCATACATCAAGGGAACCACTGATGGCATAGAGAAGCTGATGAAGAAACACAACCTACAAACTATCTACAGACCCACTAAGAAAATCCAACAAAAGCTACCTTCAGCAAAGGACAAGAACAATCTTCTCACATCTACAGGAGTCAACTGCATACCATGCAGCTGTGGACAAATCTATTTAGGGACCCCAAACGCAGCACTCATACATGAATCAAGGAACATGAAAGGCACTGTAGACTAATTCAACCAGAGAAGTCAGTCGTAGTAGAGCACCTGATAAACCAACCTGGACACAACAAATTATTTGAGAACACAGAAATGCTTTAAGAAAAACAACAATAGATTACAACTAAGAAAGTTAAACTATCACATTGTATCGATATTGCTTTTGCCCTACGAGAATTGTAACATTAGTTTTGAAGCATTATGTGCATTCTTGAAAAGCATTCAGAAGTGCAAACACATTCTTCCCTATATTCCTTTCACTTCCTTATAACAAGTGCAGCAAACTGGAGCCTAGATTCCAATAGTGCTCCTGGATAAGATTTCCGTGTCTCTTCAATTCTGGCAAGATTAAATTTCAGCTCATACTTAATTGACAAGGTCTGCTGCTTACCACTGCCATTTCCAGTGTGATGGGTTGCCCGCCGAGGTTCGATGAGACAATGAGAGCTTTGGGGATTGAATAAAGAATATTGGATGGAAACCGGCTCTGTTTTAGGGCACTAGTAGTTTGAGATGCTCCGGCTGCATCTTCTTTCTCATCGTCCAGTTTGTGGTCTTGGCACTTCTGGATTAAAAAATAATAATGGACAGGGGAACAAACAGAAACCAAGTAGTACAGCAATATTACTAATCTTGTTCCTAATTGGCTTCCCCTTTCCTCAATAATTTTTATATATTTATATTACATGTTCTTCTACCTAAGCAAAGAAACTGTAGCAAAATTACAATATGTTTAGTCTGTTATTTGCAAGGAGATAAAATGTTTATTGTTGTTGATGATGATGTTGTTTCAAAATTGTGTGCAGGAACAGAACTCCTTTTTTTCCACAGCTGTTAATGTATCATCTTATA
Organism: Anolis apletophallus; assembly: GCA_030556195.1. Taxonomy (NCBI): domain Eukaryota; kingdom Metazoa; phylum Chordata; class Lepidosauria; order Squamata; family Anolidae; genus Anolis; species Anolis apletophallus. The sequence goes on along the minus strand of JARBWK010000010.1, from coordinate 38,965,575 downwards.
ACAATATCCAACATTTAGAGGCAAGGAGTGCTAGGAGTTTTGCTGAGAGCATCGTTTAGCCACTGATAATTTGACACCTTTTTCAGTAGAGCTATTTCTTTTAGCACATATTCTTAGGAGCAAATCCAATGAAAATGTGGCCAGGGAAATATCTGAGCTGCCAAGGTGACTTCAGAGCCAAACATCCCATTCATTTACTGTTCTATTTATTGTAACATTGCATAAAATTGATTGACTGATTGATTTTATATAAGACAATTAATTAGCAAAGAAAACCCTCCCAACTCACATGCCTGATAAAAAGTGCAGGTTTCTTTTCTGTGGCAGAAAAGACAAACACTTTTTTTACTTACTAGCTGGCTCTTCTTTATTTCTTCTTGCAATATTTCTATGTAACTCAACTTGGAACCAACCCATCTTTTGACTTCTGGAAGCTTTGGTTCAGGATCCATAGCTCACCAATAGAATGAAAGCCGTTGCCGGGAAAGTTACCTGGCGACAGGTGAGACTCGAAAGGTAGAGCTGCCTTGGCTCGGTCTCCCAGATTATCATTGCACAGCAGTTCTTGTCCAGGTTTAGAAATTAAATGGCTCTTGTCAAGGCTACAGTAGTAAAATGGAGACTGAAAATAAAGATATAAATCCTAGCCTAGTCTATATACAGAATTGACAAAGATTCCCTTTTCTCTCCATAAGGTAAGGATAAAGATTTACTCTGACATTAAGTCTAGTCATGTCCGACTCTGGGGGTGGTGCTCATCTCCATTTCTAAGCCGAAGAGCTAGCATTGTCTGTAGATGCCTCCAAGGTCATGTGGCTGGCATGACTGCATGGAGCACCATTACCTTCCCTTCAAAGCAGTACCTATTGATCTACTCACATTTGCATGTTTTCGAACTTCTTTTCTTAGTTCACTTTTATATTCCGCTCCTCCCAGCAGGCTCGGGGCGGATCACATCAGGAATACAGGACGGCACGGCGTAACAACGGCGTGCGGCCGATTACAATCAATAAAAGCATAAAAACAAACAAAGCCACATTAAAACAGTTACAAACGTCAGAGCGTGGGTTAAAAGGACATACATCTGAGTTATCACCCCGAGCACCTAGTTAAAGGCCAACCCAAAAAGGGCTGTCTTACATGCCCTCCGAAATGGGCCCAATTCCGAAATGGCTCGGGTACTCTCCGGGAGGGCATTCCAGAGCCCTGGTGCCGCCACAGAAAAAGACCTTTGTCTGGTCGTCGATAGGTGGCAGGAGCGGACAGATGGAATTAACAACAGATTCTGTTCATCTGAGCGCAGTGATCTCGGGGGCAGAACCAGTACTTTGAAGGCGATCCGGTACTCAATGGGGGAGCCAGTGCAGCTGCCGAAGAGTAGGTGTAATGTGCTCTCTCGCTGGCACTTCTGCCAGCAAGCGGGCTGCGGCATTCTGCACTAGCTTGAGTTTCCGGATCGTCGACAAAGGAAGGCCAACGTGAGGGCATTACAGTAGTCTAATCTCGAGATGACCGTCGCTTGGATCACCGTGGCCAGGTCCCTCCTGGACAAGTAGGGGGCCAGTCGCCTAGCCTGTCGGAGGTGATAGAATGCGGTCCTGCTGACCATGGAGACCTGGGCCTCCATGGTCAGCGAGGAATCCAGCACAACCCCCAGGCTCTTAACTGACGGCGAACTGTTAGGTTGGCAGAAGCTGGGGCTGACAGCAGTTTACCCCACTCCCCAGATTCGAACCGCCAACCTTTCAGTCAGCAAGTTCTACAGATCAGTGGTCTAACCTGCTGCACCACCATATGTTAGTTAATTTCCCTTCCACGTCATATGTTCTAGATTGATTAGGAAATCTTCACTGCAACTGTACTTGTAATTAGTAAATAAAATAATGAAAATCTCCAGTAACTGGGCAATAATTGTATATGTTGGATGTGTCACTGATATACATGGGTGTGGCAAAAAGAAAGCAGAAGTCCTAATGTAATATGTGGGACATTGTTTTGCCACAGTTTTTGAGATAGTTTTATAGCATTTCCTTTTCCATCCATTTTGTCAATAGTGGTTTCATTTACTTTTTCCAATGCATTGCCTGGAAATTAAAAAAAAGACTTCTCATTCAGAACACAGTGTTATCTTGGTCCAGCAACAGAAGTCCAAGGTAATCATTCAATACTTCAAAAATATGTTCAAAGGATTTTTAGTATAGTCGAAGACTTTCATGGCTGGAATCACTGGGTTGCTGTGAGTTTTCTGGGCTGTATGGCCATACATCCCAGAAAACTCACAGCAACCCAGATTTTTAATACACCTTTTTTGATACAAACTACATTGTACATAGAAATAAGGAGAAACTACACTAACCTCCCCTTCACACACTCTGAGATAATCTTGCCATTATTTTAGTGATCTCTGCTTCTGTGTTCATAATAGTTTAGGAGGCAAAGTATGGATGCAACTCCAAGCATCCCTCAATATTGGCTATACTGGCTAGAGTTGCTGGGAGGATTAATAGAATAATATCTGGAGGCCCACATTTGACCTCATTGATTCATAGATATCTGCACATGGCTATTTGTCTCCTTGGGAAGAAGCCCACCTTCTGATTACTACAGGGCAAGCCATTGCCAAGAATATTGGCTATGACCATTTGGCAATTCTAAACAGAGAGGCAGGGTTCAGGAGGCATTTTGAGCACTCTCCACCAATACAATCTTGCTCAAATGATAAGATTTTACTATCACACCACCATCACATGCACAGTTAGTGAAGACACAGGAAACAATCTGTTCAATGGCCAAGGGAGGCAAGACTTTACTTCCCCCGAGACCCTTTTCCTGGCAGGCAAAGAGCTTTTTCTTTAAATAGGCCTTTGTTTTCAACTGGGTTTGGCAAAAGGGCCATTTAATGGGATGGACTCTTATGTTTGATATGCATTTTTAACCATTTTTGAAATACTTGTATTATAACTTGATTGTCTGTGTAAAGGTTTTTAAAAACTTATGCACACATATTGCTTCAATTGTAATGAAATAAAATGGAAAGTCCGGCAAATAATTCAAAATGTCTGAAATCTCACTAGCAGATACTGATGTTATTGTGGGCCTTAAAGATGTTTCTGATCTATGGATACCCTGTTCTGTAGACCTTAAATGTCATGGACAAAACCCAGGATAAATATGGCCAGGCAACATCAGAGTGTTTTCAAGTTGGCAAAACGGTTAAAGATGAAGAGGACATAAAGTAGAAGATGCAGCACTGGGTTGTTGTAGGTTTTTCGGGCTGTATGGCCATGTTCTAGAAGCATTTTCTCCTGATGTTTCTTCTGCATCTATGGCAGGCATCCTTAGATGTTGTGAAGTCTGTTCACTTAGGCTGAGTATACGGAGAAGGATAAGCTTTTGCTTTATCCATTGCTCTTGCCTCACTGGGTTATTAATTTTTTTTGATATAAATTTGATTGTGTTATGTGAAAATAGCATACGTATACAAAATACAAATATGGTTTCCCCAAACCCACCCACCCCTTTCTCACACGCCTCACTGGGTTATTAAGTGCAAACTACTTTTTGTACTTTGAACGCAGTTTGCAGCAATTAAAACAAGTTTATAGTTTAGTGGCCAGATCCTCTATTTCTGGAGACATTAAGCAGATGCTTTATTTACACCTCATCATCATCAAACTTTATTATGTCCAAAGACCCAATTTGCATTTACATCTGTCAATCATGCTGTGGTTGCATTCTAGGTTGTTGATTTTGCACTATGCAGGGGGCAGAGTGGAAGAACTTCTAAGATGGTTTTCAACATTTTTAATTCTCTAATTCTTGGGTTACAAAAATGCGTAAGAGTATTGTTTTGTGTTTTTCTGCTTCTTAGCAAGGTGTTTGACTAAACGGCCCACAAAGTCTCTTCCAACTCTATGATTCTTTGATTCTCTATGATGTTGTTGTTTATTAGTTCAGTCACTTCCAACCCTTTGTGACTTCATGGACCAGCCCACGCCAGAGCTCCCTGTCGACTGTGGCCACCCCCACTCCTTCAAAGTCAAGCCAGTCACTTCAAGGATGCCATCCACCCATCTTGCCCTTGATCTTGACTAAGAGCAAGATTCTGTGTGTACATGAAATTAAAACAACGATGATTTCCATGGCAGAAAGCAGAGAATATATTTTTTTGGTCTACATCGCCCAAATTCTATCAATTGCTGAGAGAATCTAGGAGTTGGAATCTAAAGAAGTAACTCTGTTAAAGAAGTGTCTTTTCTAAGCTCTGGAAGGCAGAGAAGGGCTCTTCTATATTAGTTTAAGGAAATTTGCATTGTGACATATTGGTCCGTTGGGTTTTTCGATTTTATTTATTATTTATTTATTTATTTATTAACTTCGATTTAGTATACCGCTCACTCCGGAGCTCAGAGCGGTTTACAGAAGAAGCATAAACACCGTGAGTAATAAAACAGATTAAACAGTTAAAACACATTAAACATCAAAGCAGTTAAAGCATATTAAAAACACTAGCCCTCAGCGAAGGCTGGGGGGACGAGATAAGAATCTGGGGGAATAGGCGGCATGGCACACAGTGTGGTTGAGTTAAGGGCCAAACGCCTTCCTAAAGAGCCAAGTCTTCAAGGCCTTGCGGAAGGGCAGAAGAGCGCGGATGGCGCGGATCTCCTCCGGGAGGCCGTTCCAGAGACTTGGGGCAGCTACAGAGAATGCCCTCCGCCGTGTAGTGGCCAGTCTGCAGGTTCCAAGGGAAGGCACCTCAAGGAGGTTAAGCTCCTCAGAGCGCAGTGATCTCGCGGGCACATAAGGGGTAAGTCGCTCCCTCAGGTACACTGGCCCCAAACCATAGATGGCCTTAAAGGTGAGAACTAACACCTTGAAGAGGACCCGGAATTCAATCGGAAGCCAGTGCAGCTCGCGCAGGAGTGGGGTCGCGCGGTCAGATCTTGCAGCACCCAGGAGGAGGCGGGCTGCGGCGTGCTGCACTAGCTTAAGCTTCCGGATCATCGACAAGGGAAGGCCAATGTAGAGCGCATTTTGCTGGTTCTAGTCACCTCCATTTGGACTCATTCAATTATTTGGGAAGGGCCTATTTGAAGCAATTTCTCTAATTGGTAGAAGGGCTCTTGCAAAGCTTTTGCTTAAAAAATTACAAGTTTGCTTATGTGATTTGGTAGTTTAAAAGATAACCCCGCAAAGACAAAATCTATTATTTTAAATTATTTTTCGGTACTGTTTCATTATCCGGGCAGAGGCCAAAAGGGGGTATAGACAGAGAAGGATAGTCCATTGACTGGGGAGGGGGGAAGGGGATGGGGAAAACCATTTATCCCATTTTTGCATGGCTACCTCCTTCCCCAGACTTCCCATGTCATAAATGAGGGTTGTTTTGACTAAGGTGACATGAATTTGGGGGGTGAGGTGGTGGAATAACAGGAAAATAGGGGGGAATATACCTATTCTCTCTTATGGTATTATAGTAGCAAAAGCTCAGTTTCACAGATGCCTTGTTGTATAATAATTCTACAAGAAAAAAAACTTTAAAAAGTAGGAAATAATTAAATTTTTCCCCCCCAACATGTCATGGAATTAAAAAGAAATTTGCTCAGAGGTTGAAATAAAGTTACGGGACAAGTAAAACATGGCTTAGAGGTGTGTGTGTGTGTGTGTGTGTACACACACACATCAGGAACAAAATACTAATAATAACAATAATAACAATCCTTCAACTTTCCACTAGATTTTTCCATCTAGAGAAGCTCTATGTGACAATGAGAAGCTTTTTGTGTCTTAGGCTAAACTGAAGTCTCAAGGCAAGCCTAATTTCACAAATCACATGTTGTAGTGGCATTGTACCAACCAGAAAACCCATTTAGAAGTGTCATGGAAATAAATATCTCAATTTCTTTATTTTATACTGTTCATGGATTTGAAAACTGATAAAGAAAAGCTGGATTTTTACATTTATTTTTTTAAAAAACGACTGTTTGTCCTGTGTTGTCAGATACCTTTATATGACAATGCCACTGAAATACTGTACACTGGAAAAATTGAATGTTTAAGAGGATATGTGTGAACAGATCTTCAGTTATGCTTATCTTTAGAGTTTGCTTATTCTCTTATAGAAACAGCCTTGTGAAAAGCAATTGCTTTTGACAACTGTCAGGATCACAACATGTTAAAATATATGGAAAAATTACCTGAGGGGTAGGATGACTGATTTCCAACCTGAATGAAAAGGGGGGAAAATACACAGCTGAAGCAGATAGGAACTCCAGTTTCACAAAAGAATAGTTTGCAAGACAAGCAACAGAAACAGAAAACAAAACAAAGTGCATCATCACTATCGTATATAATGACCAGAGCATAACATGGTCTTCCCAATTCTATTCATTTTTACTCAAATGTAATTTTAACTAAATCCCTATGGGAATTTCCATAGGACTCTAGACTGTCAAATGATCTAATATTTGGGATACATATAAAGCATTAATAAGGAAGAACTTACCCATGAAGACTAAATATCTTCCTCCACTTGTCTAGATCTGATATTTTGCTGGTTATCTCTTCAAGTTCCATTTGTTTCAGGTTCTGTGGATCCTTCAATGTTTCTTTGTCCATTTGTATCATGCAGAACACAGTGTTAAGTAAACATTAGAAGTCAAGTCTCCCCAGCATGTAGAAGTCTAGTCTCCTGTTTATTCTTTTTATATAAGCGTCTAGATAGTGTTCTGAACTTGGGTTTGAATAGCTGGAAGTTCAGTCCTTTTTCTGTCTCCACTCTGCGCCTACTGTAAACTCAACACTGTCACATTACAATTAAACTTTCATTAGAGCTGGACGTAGCCCCATGTTTTTCTGTCTATTGTATATTCGGCATAAATGTTTAATTTAAAGACACAGATTTATATTAAAAGAGCCTGCGATTACATATCTGTTTCAGGGAAATCGGAATTATTTAATAATTGATGGCAAAGGCCTCCATTTCCTGTAGGAAGGGTGACAGGTTGCTTTTATAAAACATGACAGGGGTTGGCCTCCCAAAGGGTTAATGCTGGAGTCTGTTCAAGTTGATAGCAGAATGATGAATTGAATGGAATGAGATCCATATCTTGTCCTTAAATTAATACCAATTGGACTAATACACTTCCCGAAGATCTCCTTTCTACAAAACACAATATGCTTTATAAAGGTTAGGTAGTGTTCAATTTAGGAAAGAAGAAACTTAAACCACAGCCAGGTATTTGATCTTTGATGGGTATGTGCTGATGTGGCAGCTGGAATGCATGTGATATAATGGTGGTCATTGGGCTTTGGATTTCTTAGGTCTGTATTGTTTTTACTGTGACCCCAAGATCCACCAATAGAGCTGAATGTGAAAGTCATAGGCCTAAACCTATTTATTTGCTAGTTCTCCTTGGAGTAGTCATGTGCAAGTTGATTCTCATTTATGGGGGCAATATCATATGGTTTTCTTGGCAAGATTTATTCAGAGGAGACTTGCTGTTCCCTTCCCTTTAAGATGAGAGAGTGAGAGGTGCCCAAGGTCACTCTGTAGGTTTCCTTGGCTGAAAATGGATTCAAATTCTGGTTTCCCAGAGTCCTAATTCAGCCACTATACCATGTTGTTTACTGTATCATTAGAACGTCTGTATTTATTTCTATAGATATTTGTTATAAAGATAGACAAAGGCATCAAAATTACCTCTCATTTTCTCAAGGAGATGGGATAAGAAGCAGTTAATCTAGCCTATGTCTGCTGTTCAGAAGGTGGATGTACGAGGGTTGAATGAAAAGCAATGCCTCCACCTTCATAACTTCTCAACAGATGGCAGTACTGGTATGTGGCAGGTACTGGCTTGTTCAGTAGACTCTTCTACAGTTCCATTTTGGTGGAAAGCCTTAGCATTGAATGGTTGTGTTGTTAAAGTGCGAAGTATGAAACCCTGCGCAGACGGTCGGTCAATGCGACTTAAGCAACATGCAGTCATTGAATTCTTGACAGCAGAAGGTGTCACCCCAAAGGAGATTCATCAGAGAATGCAAGCTGTTTATGGTGATTGTATTGATGTGAGTACTATATGTCATTAGACGAGTAAGTTTATAGATGTTGAGGTGGGAACATCTGATTTCTGTGATAAACAAAGACTTGGACATCCTGTGACAACAACCACCGAGTTTCACAAGCAAAAGGTTGACAGAGTAATTCAGGATGATCGTCATATCACGCAGAAAGAAATTTCAAGCATAATCGGCATTTCACAAGAACGTGTGGGTCACATTATTGCTTTACTTGGCTATCAGAAGATCTGTGCACGATGGGTACCCAGGATGTTGACGCCTGAAATGAAAGTGGACCACAGCAGAACTTCAGAGACTGGATCTCATCACCGTATGGTATCCTCCATACAGTCCAGATTTAGCACCGTCTGACTTCCATCTGTTCCCGATAATGAAAGAAGATTTGCGGGGACATAATTATGCTTCTGATGAAGACATTGAGAGAACTGTGAGATACTGGTTGCGGAAACAGTGTTGACTTCTTCCCTGATGGCTTCAGAAAACTTGTTCATTGTTGGCAGAAATGTATCCAATTGTCTGGTGATTATGTGAAAAAGTGAATAGTGGTAGTTAAAAAGCACATTCTAAGGGTTGTTTTTGTGTTTGATTTATTAAAATATTCCCATCCAAACCCAAGTAATGAAGGCGGAGGCATTACTTTCCATTCTCCCTCGTAAAACAGAGTGACAGATGAGCCCTCGAAATAGGACTTTGTCATGGGCCAAGTGGCTTGACCTTGAAATAGCTGAGGGTGGTACGACAGGGTGCTCTGGCATGGGCTGGTCCATGAGGTCATGAGGAGTTGGAAATGACTGAATGAATAAACAAAAACACGGGCCAAGACTCAGACTCTGATGGTGATTTTCCACCTCAACTTGTGGAATGGCAGCTTCAGGATACACTGAGCCAGGATTCATCCGAGACTGATCAGACAAGGGCAGTACTAGAACAACTGGCAATTTTTTATAAGGAGACATGGCTTCCAAGCCCAATGGTGGAGAAGAGGGCAAAACAAAGATGTTTAAATGAGGCTTCCAAGAAAAATGAGAAGCTCTCTTAATCAAGGACAATTGGGTGCATCCAATTTAAGAGACAGCACCGACTCACATTCCCTGTTGGAAACAACTGTCTGGTCTTTAAGCATGGCATGTCGTTCCTGTCGTTCTGTTTCAGATGCTTGAAACTCTGAATTTAGACTGACAGATCATCCTATTTGGCTCTCAGAATTTTGGACTGGCTTTTGATATCTGGCTTTGTTTACCCAACAGTTCGAAAACAGCTCAGCTGTGATTAGATAAAACTGGGAACCGCCAAGCGGGGAAGGATTTTTTCAAAGAAGGACTAACAAAGCCTAAATAAGTAAGATCGGCTGTCCAAAGGTGGAATGCAGAAAAAACAGAGACTCTCCATCATGAGGATGAAGCAACAGCACCACCTTGTGACATAATGATGCAATCACACCCTGTGACGCACCCTGTGATGCAGCCCGAAGAAAAATTCTTCTAAAATTGTACTGTTATATGTTGTATGTTGTATGTAATTGTATGTGGAACCAGCAGGGACTGTCTGCCGTATGTGTGATGTAATCCACTCTGAGTCCCCTTCGGGGTGAGAAGAGCGGAATATAAATAAAATGTATTATTATTATTATTATTTGCACATTTTAATTTTTGTATGCAAATCCTTCCAGGCAAGTTAGCTTTTCTGAACTTTGATTTACAAGCCCTGTCTTATCCGTCATTATCTGCAAAAACTTGGAGTAATTTGCTTCTTCCATATAGCAACTGTTTGTGTGCGTGTCAAAACCTGAGCAAGGATAGATTGGGAGGCAAGGAAAAAGCTAACTCAGTAACTATACAGACCCTACTGGAGAGTCTTTGCAAATTAAATAAGCCTACAAATCAAATAAGCCTTGGAAATAGTAGCAAGCTGCTGTTCACCTAAGTAAACAGGAGATTTACATGCAGATCATTCCTCTTGCGCAACCCCCTGGAGAACTTGCACCCTTGTCTGCTGCCTGGAGATAACCCACAAAAAATTGGAGCTCAGTCCCAGACCTTGAGATCTGGTAACACTTGTAATCAATGTTTAATGCAACATGTTTAATGACATTATCAAATTCTTCCCCTTTGTAATACCATCAGCACCTGCCTCCTGTGACATTACAAGGGGTCATCCCAAGATCTTAGGTTTTTGCCTTGGAATAGTCCTGATTTGGCGAGCCTACTGCTCAACACTTTCAAAGGAACATAGTTACACAAATATTCTGACCTTACTCTGTGGTTCTTAAAAGACCCTTACTATAATTATATGATACTGAATGAACCATGGAGGACAGTCTATAACAGATGCATATACTGCAAGGAATAAAAGAGAAATTGCCATGAGTGAAAGTCATATCTGGAAGGAAGTTATGGTGTGCTCTATTGTGAAATGTCTTTAGGGGAAAACCGTTATCTGTTAATGAAGTTAAGATGAGTGCAGTCTTACAAGCAACCAGAAACCTGAGTAAATAGTTACATGTTAAGAGGTAGGAATTTAAGATAAATAATTCATCAAGAGAGGAATCCATCCCAGATCACTCTGTAGCAAGATTGCTGCATGAAACCATTTCTGCTTTCCCCTTGCAGTGCACAATTTTGGAAGTTTTTCAAGCACACTTAGGATGCATCTACACTGAAGAATTGATGCAGTTTGACACAATGCCATGGCACAACGATACGGAACCATAGGATTTGAACTTCTGTGACACATCAGCACTCTATAGCAGAGAAGGCTAAAGACCTTTTAAAACTACAACTCTCATTATTCCGGTGGCACAACAGGTTAAACTACTGAGCTGCTGAACTTGCTGACTAGAAGGTTGGCGGTTCAACTCCTGCTGTTAGACCCAGCTTCTGCCAACTCAGCAGTTCGAAAACATGCAAATGTGAGTAGATCAATAGGTACCGCCTCGGCGGGAAAGGTAACAGTGCTCCATGCAGTCATGCTGGCCAAATGACCTAGGAGGTGTCTATGGACAATGCTGACCACCACTGAGCCGCGAGGATGGAAATCTGGTTCGCGAACCTCCTTCCTCTTTATTTCATTTTATTTATTTTATTTCCATTCCTTTTGCACCACCTGTCACTCCTTCTCTGTCGCTGACCATGGCATAAGTTCTATATCATAAACTAGAGCTAATATGGTCTATCCAATGAAATTTTCTGAATCAGCACCCCAAACCAAATCTAAAATTGACCAAAAACCGATTTGTAACACTTTTGGTACTAATGTTGGAGAATGGTTACTGGTCAAAGTAGTCTGTGGTCAAGTACTCCCTGGTCAAAAAAGGTTGGGAACCGCCTTCAGTGTGAAGCTATACGTTACCTCAACAACTTTAGCTTTCCAAACCACTGCCTGACTGGTTTATGTAAACACTGAGGGATTAACAGATTCTATAAGGAGAGATTAACAGGTGAGAGGGTCAGTCTTTCAGCTTCTGCCATCCTTTGTTATAATTCCCTAGAAACGTTAGGCTTACGTGCAGTTTCAGAGCTTGCCGAGGGAGTTTCTTTTTAAAAAAGTGACCTATTAAGAATAGCAGAAGAAAATTGGTCCAGTGGGAGGGGTTATGGATGGCTTACTGATTTTCCTTTGCACTTATCCCATCGCTGCACGAATTTGATCAGTAATATAAAACAACTTCAAAATGCACTAAAGAGCTTTTATTTATTAATTTGCCTGTAATTGCCCTTGAAATAGCAGCTTACAGTATTCTTTGCAGGAAAGCACATTTAAAAAACAGTTGCTATGATTAGCAATGACATAGACTGTGAACTGCTGTGGACTATAATGAGATTTCTTGAGAACTGGAGTCATTAAAAGCACAGCTGGGATTTGGAAGTTGAGAGGGTGACATGCAAAGGAGAGAGGTCTGGGCAGCGCAAGAGGGCAGGCTGCTTTTTGAACATGCTGCAAAAGGAGCCCAAAATAGACTTCAGTCTAAAGTGGAGATTTTGCTCTGTCACACCCCGAGATAATGCATTTGATATTTTTTTGTAGCAGTGTTGCATTTCTTCTTTTAATAAATAAATTGGCGTATGTGAAGCTAAGGCACACAGAGGTTGTTTGCAGCAAGTAACATTATCTGTTTGGTGTTTCAGCTATAGTTGCAATGACCAAATGCCAAGAAAGGCAGCCCATTTACCTTTAGGAGTTAGGTGGTCTCTCTTCTTAACTTTCAATGGCAAGCTGTACAGGCTAGATGGCGTAACTATTAAAGATAAACAGAAGGCTTTGTCTCTTCATCTCCATGTAGTCCTTTTACGGTGCGGATGGAATATTGAATTGATATTCTTATGACAAGCAAATAAACAATATTACTTAATAGCAGAGCACATTTCCAGAGGATTTTACTTTAACCAGAATATATGAAAATTTTAATTAATTTCAGATCTCATTAGAAGCCTACACACACACACACACACACACACACACACACACACGAGTCTCGCTTATCCAACCTTTGCTCATCTAACCTTCTGTATTGTCCAACAGTTTGCCTCCTGCCTGGATCCACAGCTGTTTCAAAACATTGTGATGTTTTGTGGCTAAATTTGTAAATACAGTAATTACTACATTACTATATAATACTATCATTGCGGGGAAAACATTTGTTGTAAAACATGATGTTTTGGTGCTTAATTTGTAAAATCCTAATGTAATTTGACATTTAATAGGTTTTTCATTAATCCCTCCTTATTATCCAACATTTTGGCTTATCCAACATTCTGCCAAACCATTTATGTTGGATAAGTAAAACTACTGTATTTACATCTATGCCATTTTTTAAAGAAAGAAGGGCAGAATACAGGACTCTTCTAGAAAAATGGAGAAAGCAAAGGACATAGCTTCTCAACTGACTGATCCAGAGCAATTGGAGAATATTTGATTACTCAACTAACACACAAATTATAGATGGCAAAAGAAACCTCAGAAAATTCAAGAAGTGTCTGGGGAAGATGCGGAAACAAGCTACACTCCTCATTGGGGACCCATTCCCTAGCATTGGGCCTTTAACTAGGAAAGTCTTTGGATCAATTGCCTCAATTGAACCACTGATAATCTGGCCCTACTTCTATGGTCTCTTTCAGCCTTAAGGGCAGTCAATCCAACTAGCTAGAAGACTGAATTGATAGGCTATTTTTATCCAGGAAAGCCTTCTCTGTTGAGGAAAAGGGGCTGATGGTTTGGCATAGAACCATCCTTTGAATGAACAGCACATTGCTTAAAGAGAAGTGTAGAACCTCAAAGTCTGATAAAATCCATCCCATTTTTCTTGTTCAATTTGTTCAAACAGTCCTACAACAATTATTAGTTTGTAGCCTTACTTAAACATCTCAAAATGCACTGTTTATATCATTTAAATGAATAATGGCAGGCCAATTGGTTTCTTTTGCTTTGAGTGATCAATACTAAGTAAAGGTAAAGGTTTATTTGTGTCCAAGCTTATTCATGTCCAACTCTGGGGGGATGGTGCTCATCTCCATTTCTAAGCCAAAGAGCCGGTGTTGTCCGTAGACACCTCCTAAATCATGGGGCTGGCATGACTGCATGAACCACTGTTAGCTTCCTGTTGGAGCAGCACCTATTGATCTACTCACATTTACATGTTTTTGAACTGCTAGGTTGGCAGAAGCTGGGGCTGATAGCGGGAGCTCACCCCATCCAATGGATTCAAACCACTGACCTTCTGGTCAGCAAGTTCAGCAGCTCAGCAGTTTAACCCGTTGCACCATCATGGCCTTCTGATCAATACTAAATTCCACACAAATCCAAGCTATTGTTGCCAGATCTTCTATAGACTAATTTGGTATTTATTCTAGACATCCACTTGCTCTTCCAAACTTGTAGCCACCCATTTTTATTCTCAAATGCCACTTGAAGAAATGGTGATCAATGGACCAGTGAAAATTAAAGAGCCATTGGCTGCTGGTCCATTATGAGTTTCCAGTAAATAAAGAAATAATTGTATGGGATCTTTTTTCTGTTAAACTGATGAAGGAGTACTTAATACTTAAGTGTTCCAAAGATTGTATATGACAGCCCTGAGCTATAATGCCTAGAGTTTTCTATATTAGTTAACCTACCAGTCTTGCTACTACTGAAATATCAGAAGAAACCATCTTCTAGAATCTAGGAGATGCTGGAAACTGAACTTGGAACTATGTGTATGCAAAGCACTGTCATCAGACAGTGTGCTATAGTTCTTTAGTGTCCTGATGCTCCCCTAGTAGAAATATTGCTTTCTGCTTCATACTCTTTCCCATGAATTAGCAACATGGAGCAGGCTTTGAGCTCTGGACTCTGGGGACCAGAATTTAAATCCCCTCTCAGCCAAAGAACTCACTGAATCACCTCGAGCAAGTCACATACTCAACATGGGGGCAAACACATTCTGTACAAATCTTATCAAGACCCCCCCAAATTGCTTAACTTTAGAGTCACCATAATTTTAAATGAATTGAAGGCACACAATAGTCTCCTGTTAGAAAGGTTCAGTTTACTATGTGCGTCAAGCATAAGCTATCCATACTTTCTTTATTGTCTGGCTGTCTTTCTAATTGTTCTCACTTATTATCCCTTTAATTTTCCTTTTCCTCCTTACCATTCCATATCAAAGAAAGCCATAGGATTTTCCTTTCTTTATGCAGGTAAAAGTTGGATTTGTAGTTTGATGTCTAGCTGCCTGTAAAGTTAGCACCTCCCTGTCGTTTCTGTGGAAATGTCAACACTTCTCTGCCTGCCAGGGATATACTGTGTGATGTGGTAATAGGTAAACAACATTGTTTAAAATATGTACTATCAATTTGCATACTTTCCTGAATGATTTGCATCACAGGCTGTACACATTGCTCACTTCAGCTTTATTGTGCAACCAACTTTGATTAACTACAGCACATAACTGAGGAAGTAATCTTTAGCTGTTGTTTTAATATCCTGAAGTTATCAGATCATGTCTGATCTCAGAAGTTAAGCAGGGTTAGCCCTGGTTAGAGTGTGGACAGAATACTGCTAAAGAACTGGGTGCTGTGGGCTAGATTTCAGAGAAGGGCAATGGCAAGACACATAGGAATATTCCTTGCCTAAGAAAACTTGATAAATTCATGGGATCACCATTGTATATAATGGGTCTTGTGCATCCATGGAGCTTTGTATCTATGGGGTGTGTTTGTGTATGTGTATGTGTGTGTGTGTTCTAGAACCTAGATACAAAGGAGCCACTGTATATATCATTTAATAACATTTTAGTCACATCTCTTTCAGTGTTTTTTTGTGATATATTGTTTACATGTACTTCTTTTGATCATGAATCCCAGCTTTCTAGGAAATATGAGGCATAGACAGACAAATAGCCAGTCTTCGTAATATCCACAAACTCCAGTACTTGTCACAAATCTGATTTGACAAAATCTACAACAGTAGCTAATGTTTTGCTTCATCTTGGATCTCATCAGCCTATGACTAAAAATCTCAGATAAGAAGACACAATTGTAAACCAACTGACTAGGG
Organism: Anolis apletophallus; assembly: GCA_030556195.1. Classification (NCBI taxonomy): domain Eukaryota; kingdom Metazoa; phylum Chordata; class Lepidosauria; order Squamata; family Anolidae; genus Anolis; species Anolis apletophallus. Next base: position 38,949,963 of record JARBWK010000010.1, on the reverse strand, counting down.
CAAATCTGGACTGGGGCACTTTTAGGACCCTGGACAGTAGTGCAGGTGCCAACCCAAAAATTCAAAGCTTGCTATCATGACTATGGCTAGTAATTATGCAGTAAGTTACCCCAACAAATTACCCCAGCATTAGCTCAGAGGGATTCCCAAATGGTCCTACAGTTGTTTTGGATTTCAACTTCCAGAAGCTCAATGTGTAGTTAGGGATTCTGAAGTACAAGCCGCCTGGAAGACTAAAATTCAGAAACCACTGGTGTAAAGCAACAGATAGGTCCATGTGTTGTCGAAGGCTTATATGGCCGGAATCACTAGGTTGTTGTGAGTTTTTCCGGCTTTATGGCCCTGTTCCAAAAGCATTCTCACCTGACATTTCACCCACATCTATGGCTGGCATCCTCAGAGGTTGTGAAATCTGTTGGAAATTAGACAAGTGGGGTTTATATATCTGTGAAATGTTCAGGATAGGAGAAAGAACTCTTGTCTGTTTGACACAAGTATGAATGTTGCAATTGGCCACCTTGATTAGCACCGAATGGCCTTGTAGCTTCCAAGGTCCATCTCTAGATTAATGTGTATGGGTGGGGGATTTGCACACCTCCCCTTAAGCATTGCATTCGATTTTCCTAAAGTGTTAACATCTTTTCCTCTAGTCACTTGCTTCTTCAAGAGCGTGTGGACTGGACATCTGATTTGGAATCGCTCTCTCAGAGAACCTTTCAAATTACACAACTACAACAACAACTTGATACCATTTTAACCACTATGACTGAATCTTACAGAATCCTGAAGTTTGTTCAGCTTCTCTGGTTGGGAATACAGATTACCCCTTCCTAAATTTGCAAGTCCCAGGAATCCATAATAGGGAGCTTTGTGCTAGCTCAGAGAACCTAGCCATCCCCTTTAATTTCAGTACTGTGCAACTGTGGATATATTCTGGGCCACAGACATCTATGTAAGCTCATCTAGGGCAAAAAGTGTGGAATGAAGTAGCACAAAAAGCAAAAATGAGAAGCAAAAATAAATTCAGGATATAGCAATGAAGAATACAGGTAGCATTAGCGATTGTGATTAAATAGCAAAGGCAACAATGGCTTTGAGAAGCAAGTTAAATACTTTTATTATGGGAACTCCATTCTGAGATAGGAGAGTTGCTTCATTATAGAGGAAGTGAATAAAAAGAGAAGAGATGGGAGATGATAGCTAGGAGTAAAAATTTATATAGCAAAAGGGGAGGACTCAGAGCATCTCAACTTATTACTATTGCATCCTCGACTCTTTAGCGCTAACCATTGTTGTAATTCTAAGAGTCAAAAATAATAAATAATAATGGATGCAGGAAAATACCAGAGCCATGTTGTTAAAGCAAAGCTTAGCCATCACAAGAAGGCTTTTAAATCTATTTCTTCCCTGAAATATCCCTTGCCTGGTTCACATACATTGCCTTAAGTCCAAAGCTGGAAGATACTCAAGTTATTACCTGCAATTCAATGGCTGACCACATGAGGGAGCTGTGTGTAGACAGACACAGCTACTATGAACAGTATTCTCAGTTCTCAGAGGCTAACTATAAACTTGACAAAGACAGAAAACTCCAACCTGTGTACACTGTACATACTGAACCTCAAACCACAATCAGCAGCTTATAAAATTCAGATTTTTAAAAAAGAGTAATCAAACAATAGTTTTGGGTACATGAGAAACAATATGGTAGCTATGTTGGCAACAAATTGTTCCTGGAGTTATTATTTTTCTTTTACAAGTAATATGTATCTTTCTGTCTTCCAAGTGTACAAGTACTCTCAAAATGGACACCAGTGCTTATCTATTATGTCAAGCAAGGGAGATTTTACATTTTGTTGTCGATCAGGAACTGCAAATATTCCAGACTTGTTCATTAATCCACAGAGGTTATGAGCCTCCCCACTCCTAAATTGTTAGCCTGTTATTTACTTGTAAGACACATTGACCAAAGCAGAATTCTCTTTCTGGGTTGGTGAAATAACCTCTAGCTTAGCTTTCAGTGTGTGGCACAGTGGGAGTAAAATACCATTCTCTGTATCCAGCAGGGGAACTAGGCAGAGCACCCCATCTGTCATCTAGCAACATGCAGCCTACTCAGTTGCATATAATCCCTTGTGGCTCAAGGCAGCTACCTGAATGATTAAATAGAAAAGATTAGAATAATAATCTGGGGAGAGTGCTGAGTGGTCTCTGCAAGAGATCCCAATCCCACCCACATAACTGGATTGCTCTGAGGTAATGCGTATCAAATTAGTCTTAAGACTTTGGTGCAGATACAGCCTTTGAAAAGGCAGCATAAGATGTGCACAGCCACCAGCCCACAGGAGCTTCTTTCCAATATTTATCATACTCTATCTCTTTGAATAGTGCCATTCCAAGTGAGATGTGAGAAAACAAGTGATTTGGTTAATTGCCTTTGTTGTTTTTTTATGTAGGTGTTAGTATTTAATGGCTATATCATAGAAGAGTCTAAATCACTGAGTGCTGGGTGCAAGAACAACAAGTAGTACAAGACTAAGATATAAAAATATCTATTTCATAACAGCATAAACAGCATTGGGTTATACAGATGTTACACACATTAATCAGGACTAGTCATACATAGAGAAACATCACAGGAGATGCTCTATACGCAATAGAACAATGGCAATAAATCATAGTAGAATCGCAACTCCTCAAATAATATAGTGACCGTCCATAGAATCGAATGATGTCCCCAGTACTGTAAAGTCCAAATGGCGGATGACACAGGGATATAGGAGGTAGAATAAGCTCCAAAATATAAGTTCAAGAGGCCTCTTTTTGAATTTATATTTTGGAGCTTATTCTACCTCCTATATCCCTGTGTCATCCGCCATTTGGACTTTACAGTATTTGGGGACATCATTCGATTCTATGGACGGTCACTATATTATTTGAGGAGTTGCGATTCTACTATGATTTATTGCCATTGTTCTATTGCGTATAGAGCATCTCCTGTGATGTTTCTCTGTATGACTAGTCCTGATTAATGTGTGTAACATCTGTATAACCCAATGCTGTTTATGCTGTTATGAAATAGATATTTTTATATCTTAGACTTGTACTACTTGTTATATCATAGAAGAGACCATCATGGTCGCAGGCCATTCTACTACCTGCTTTCACAGTAGAAGCAAATGAGCAAAGTGCTGGATGACCAGGAGTCTGCTCCAATATCTTCCGAGGTAGCAAGAAATATTTTTTTCTGAGACAGGGAGACTCTTAGCATCAAGTATATGGTGTCTCAGTCTTCCCCATTGCCTAAGTGTTACCAGACAGGCAAGTCTGGAAGGGGTGGAGGGGGGGGGGGGAGATGGATGTTCCCAACATCAGATCAGATCAGTATGTGCCTCTAGAGGGAGCAAGTGGATCATCAAGAAGACTCCACTTGTCATCCCTTGCTTCCTTATGATACATCATTAAATTTCACTAATTGGTTTGTTGGTTGAAGAAGGTGGGGAGCATTCTCTTTTCAAGTACAGTTCATTGATATTTGCCACTGGTCCTCCCTACATACCTTAGACCAGTGGTTCCCAACCTGTGGGTCCCCAGGTGTTTCGGCCTACAAGTCCCAGAAATCCCAGCCAGTTTACCAGCTGTTAGGAGTTTTGGAAGTTAATGGCCAAAACATCTGGGAACCCACAGGTTGAGAATCATTGCCTTAGACTTTAACAGACATAGGGTGCACCTACACTATAAATTTAATGCCATTTGACACCACTTTCACTGCCATGGCCCAGTGGTATGAGGCACCATCAGTCTTTGGCAGAGGAAATTAAAGACCTTGTAATGAAAACCTACAAGTTCCATGATTCCATAGCATTGAGCCATGGCAGTAGTATCAGACTGCATTAATTCCATGGTGTAGATGCACCTGTGTTGATTGATCTCAAGGGAATGGTGCTATAAAAAGCAGTATGAAATGAATTGCCAAAATTCCTCAGTAAACAACAGTGTGCATACATGTAGGGTTGTTTTTGAAAAACATTAAATCTTACAAATGCCAAACAAAATCTTAAACATAGATTAAGACATCTGAATTACCTGTCTGAGGTGTCCAGCACACTCTATAAAGCTTGACGTATGTCTAGAATATATATGGACATGTGAAAAAAATGACTATATTACCCATTCAATGTAGGGCCCCCTGGTGGTGCAGCAGGCTAAACCACTGAGCTGCTGAACTTGCTGACTGGAAGGTTGGTGGTTTGAATCTGGGAAGCGGGGTGAGCTCCCACTGTTAGGCCCAGCTTCTGCCAACCTAGCAGTTCAAAAACATGCAAATGTGTGTAGATTATGAGTTACCACTTTGGCAGGAAGGCATACTGGCCACATGACCTTGGAGGCATCTATGGACAACGCTGGCTCTTTGGCTTAGAAATGGAGATGAGCACCACCCCCTAGAGTCAGACATGATTAGACTTAATGTCAGGGGAAACCTTTACCTTTAATACCAATTCAAATCATTGAGAGATGATTGCTATCTGAATTGTTGGATCTTGATTTGAATGTGAGGCTCAAATCAGAATGGATTAGATCTGGGTTGTTACAGATTGATGTGATCCAAATTGCTAAACTGAGACAGCTGTGTACTGTACTACTTCGTAAAAACGGAAGAGTTTAGATCAATAGGTAAGGAAATAATGGGAGAAATGTTAGGGATGCAGAAGGGGAAATATTTTCTCACTCATTTGTATCAAATGTAACAGCTTAATTGGATATATGGAATGACGACGATGCGATGGAAACTGATTTCAACATGACGCTGAGGCTGCAATTGTATGTTTTTAATTGTTAAATTGTTATTATATGTGTTATGTTTTGGGGGGAAGGGTTTGTCTTGTTGCTGTGTTATATTGAGGGCAGAGACTGCCTGTGTAAACAGTCTCGAGTCGCCTTCGGGCTGAGAGGGGCGGTATAGAAACGTGACAAATAAATAAATAAATAAACAGTAAGGTATTGAATAAATTACTGTATTTGGACATTTCTACACAGATGTTCTCTTCTTTCGCTTAGCCCATGCTTCCCACTGACAATCAACTGAGGTACTCTGTTAGGAAGAGTAGAATTTATTTAATGTTCAAAGCATCCATCTGCACATCAAGAGAATCAGAACCCTGCTTCTAAAATCAAAGCTTATAAATGTGAATACCAAAGTTAAAAACAAAGAAAGCAAAACAGGCCAAAAATGTTAGGTTTACTCCATGTCAGTAGAGGTTGACATTAAGCATACATAACAATAAGTGACATCTTTGGTAGTGTTGCTGACTGGTTTGGAAGTAACTCATCATCAGGAAACAACAGTATGTGGTGGGATCTGATGTTTTCACTCTGAAACTGGAATGACTTTGGGGACAGGGGTTGTTCCATGAGTCCAACTCTTCTTCCTTCTGTCGATGGGGTAAAATATAGGATGTCACTTAAGCTGCTAAATTAAATAATTTAGTGTCTTCTCCTGAATGTAGCTTTATTTCAGTTTTCTAGGAGCTTGATGACATCTTGTTTTGACATACGTACACAAAATGTTTTTTTTAAAAAAGAGAAACAATTTCAATATATCACTATCTCTACATATGTAGTGCCGTCCTGCTATCAAAATGACTATATTTCCATTTTAAAAGTTAGTATTTTGGTCTATTATTTCCTTACACTACTTTGGTCATATTGCTTTCTTCTAGTTCTCTAGTCATTCTAAACAAACAATTAAGTAGTTGTGACATAATATTAAAATATGGTTTGCCATGATGTGTTATGTTTGATAGATAAGCAAACGTTTTCATGTTTGGGTTGCTGTGAGTTTTCTGGGCTGTATGGCCATGTTCCAGAAGCATTCTCTCCTGATGTTTTCCCCACATCTATGGCAGGCATCCCCAGAGGTTGTGAGGTCTGTTGGAAACTAGGCAAGTAGGGTTTATATATCTGTTGAATGTCCAGGGTGGGAGAAAGAACTCTTTTCTGTTTGACACATGTGTGAATGTTTCAATTGGGCACTTTGATTACTGGCCTTGAAGCTTCAAAGCCTGGCATCTTCCTGCCTGGGGGAATTCTTTGTTGGGAGGTGTTAGCTGGCCCTGATAGTTTCCTGTTTGGATTTCCCCTGTATTTCATGTTTGTTTTCATGCCTAAAAAGACCTCATCAATACACCACAGTCTACCCTTTATCACCAAAGAAGGAATTAATCATCACGATTTGAAGCTGGCTTGGAAACAATAGTTTGAGCAAACTGATTTGCCATTGTATCTAAATTGACAGATCATGGTTCAATATATCAGTTTTTCCCAACCAGTGTGCCATAAGCAATCATCAGGTGTGCCTTGGGAAATTGGCACTCTCCCCCCTCCTTGCAGCCCCCTCACAGGTTTCCAAGAAACAAATTGAGCCTCTCCGCTTGGATTTTTTTTTTACTATTTTACTGGATTTTTTGAGAGTTGCCTCCCCCCTCCCAAGGAACTGTTTATAACAGCTTCATGACAACCATAGTTAACTGGAAGCAAGTTTCACTCAGGGTGAAATTTCACAAAGGTCTGGAGAACAAGCCCTATGAGGAGCGGCTTGAATAGCTGGGCATGTTTAGCCTGAAGAAGAGAAGGCTGAGAAAAGACATGATAGCCATGTATAAATATGTGAGAGGAAGTCATATATATGTTGTGTTCATTGAAACAGGCCCAGGTTTCACACTGAGTGTATAAATACATTTAAAAACATATTAACTATATGTATTACTGTGTTAGAGTGTAATTTTGTGTCATTTTGGTTGGTGGTGTACCCCAGGATTTTGTAAATGTAAAAAATGTGCCGCGGCTCAAAAAAGGTTGAAAAACACTGCAATATATAATGTGTCTCTAGACTCTGTGTGTAGGATAACATCAAGAGATGTTAAATGAAGATGTGAAAAAGGATGGTTTGCCTGAATGACTGGATTAAGAAACCTAGTTTGGATTCTAAAATACACTTAATGCAACCCATTCGTTGACATTATGTCAACAAGCATGTCTTTTCTTAGTGAAAAAAGCACATACTCACTAGTGTAATTTAAGGATTTAATATAATCCTTATACAAACATTTTTTAATCAATTTATTTTGTGTGTGCTGGTATCACTCTTTTGGAGTTTTTGGACTATATTGCCATTGGAGCCCATTTCGGTTTGGTGGTGCCCAGTTGAACCAATTGAATAAAATATGATTCAACACCTATCTAATACATTAGATCGACTGCTCCATTTGCTGTCTCTGAATCTTTTGACTTTGAAAAAGGAAATGCAAATCCAGCAAGGCGTATTAGCAAAATGTTCAGAAAGTGTACTAATGAGCACACCAGGATGATCCAGAATGAATTTGCAAATTGCTCACTGTGAGTTTTAAAAATGAATCCCCCTTCTTTATAATTAGCTATTTTTTCGGAGAGGTGATGGATTTTCACTTCTGATGAGAAGAGGATCATGATAAGACAACCACAAGAAACTGAAAAAGAATCAGAAAAATACATCATTAACATTTGCTTGTTTCCAACAATTTTTTATAATCCACAAAGGGTGTCTATTTTTGCAGCATGCCACTGTTTATACACTAGTCCTTCCCTGTAGGGTTTCTATTCTTCAGGTTTGATGACAATTGGTCCAAATAGCAGATCTTGTGTTGCTTATCTATTCTTTAAAGTACCATTGTCACCAAATGGGACAACCAAGCTCTGAGATCAGAGCTTGGAAGAAAATAGCTCCAAATATTGGTACTATTAGTTTTTTTTCTTCAAAAACTATGATATAAGTGTAACTCAGTGAGGGTGTAAGTCAGGCATGTTAGTCTTCCTCCTTTCCATATGCCAGAGTGCATAGATGGCTTTTTAGCAGTTTTTTTGAAGGCGGGGAGAGAGGGTTTTTAATTCTTTTGGGAGAGAGTTCCAGACATGGGGTGCAATCAAAGAGAAGGTCCCATCTCTCGTTCCCACCAGACGTGCTTGAGTTGGGGGTGGGACCGAGAGCAGGTCCTCCTCTGTAGATTTCAAAGCTTGCACCAGTTTGTATACGGAGATGCGGTTCTGCAAATAGTTGGGGCCCGAACCATTTTGGGCTTTATAGGTAATGACTACCACTTTGTATTTAGCCCAGAAGCAGATAAGCAGCCTGTGGAGCTGCTGCAGCATGGAAATCATCCTCTCATGGTATGGTGCTCTGGTTAATAATCAGGCTGCTGATCTCTGCACCAGTTGCAGCTTCCGAATGATCTTCAAAGGCAGCCCCATGTAAAAAGTGTTGCAGTAGTCGGGGAGTAATCAGGGCGTGGACTACTGTGGCCAGATCTGGCATCTCAATGTATGGGTGCAGCTGGCACATTAGTTTTAATTGTGCAAAGGTGCTCCTGGACACCACTGAAACCTGGTGTTCCAGGGTCAGCAATGAGTCCAGGATCACCTGCAGAATGTGAACCTTTGTCTTCAGGGGAGTGTGATCGTATCCAGCACAGACTGTAATCCCACACCCTGGTCTGCTTTCTGATTGACCTCTGTTTTGTTTGGATTTACTTTCAATTTATTGGCCCTCATGCAGTCCATCACAGATGACAGCCAGTGGTTTAGGGGCAGGATGGCATCCTTGGCAAACATGACATTATCTTCACACACATACACACATGCACATACACACACACTGTATATATCCATGTATAAATTGAACTCATGTATAAGTGAAGTGCAGATTTGGATGCCAAAATTATGGATTTTGATATAATCTGTGGCTACGTCAAGGGTCATGATGTAGAGAGGGGAAAGCACCAATGCAGTCCTTGGCCACTGTTGTCTTTTTCTCATTCAGGTAATAAAAGGCCAGAAACAGAGCCACAGCAGAGAGAATAGAGGGGGTCCGTGCCTCTTTTAGGTTTTTTTTAGGAATTGGTAAGAGTTAAGGCTGGTTTGTGGATAAATTAAATCAGGTTTTTGGGTTGATTTTTAAACTAACATTTCTAGACATAAACATAAACATATAAGTTGTGTATAAAACCTAATAAAAATAGGTACAACAAGCACAATGCCCACCAAATCTTCAGATAAGTCATGATTTCTGTTCCTGATATGTTGACAATTAGGAGGATGATAAAACGCTTTGATACAAAAAATTGTACCAGAGGACTTACATGAAATGAAGCTCCACAGGTAGAGTCCTAAAGGACCATGCAGTGTTTCGTATGGTTTGCCAAAGGCATTGTACATGAAGAACCCTGTTCCAATGAGGGCAAATACTAATAGCACCAAACAGAAGAGGATGACACTAACGTGGATGCTTGCAGGGATAATTTTGAACAAATCTGGAAAAACTACAAAAAGAGAACAGAAAAAAAGAATGATTGAGAACTTTATGCAAAGAGAATACAAAAACAAAGTAGCCATGACTGACTTTCATGTTCAACAGGTTCACTCAAGTCCAAGATGTTGAATACTTACCACAGAATTGGTTCTGTGGATACTTTGACTCCCAGAAATCCTAACCGCTGGTAAATTGTCTGGGATTTCTGGGAGTTGTAGGCCAAAACATCTCAGGGCCCACAGGTTGAGAACCATTATGCAAAACTATTTTTCTGACTAGGCAGGAAACAAAATGTGTGTGTGTGTGTGAAATCCCAAAGTTTGCCTGGTGAATGATCAACTAGTTAATATATGAGTATCACATTAGGAAAGGCTGTTATCTTTGAAAAGCAAGGCAATGATTTCATGCACTGAGAACTGAAAGAAAATTGTAAGATAGAGTAGAACAGAATTGTGTGAAAATAGTAATACTGACATAATAGCAGGGTATATTATACAAAATCATATTCACATACCTATGAATTTGCCAAGAAGTAAAATGCTGCTTGCTCAATACAACATTTAGAAGGTGGCCATGAAAGGGCTTCTTCAATGATGGGCCCAACTTTTGGAATATTCCACCCAGGGAACCCTGCCTGAGCCTATATTATTTGCTGCCCTTTCAATGCCAAGCCAAATTACTTATTTTCTTTCATAAAATCTTAGTTTTCTTAGTTTGGTTTAGCTTCTGTGACTCTTTTTACTCTTCTAATATATAGTATATTTTATGATTTTATGCCAGTATGTTTCTTGGACATTTTATCCATGTTGGTTTTAAAAAACTGTTTGTGGCTTTTATAGTCATTTTACTTCTTTTTTTAAAAAAAAGTGTTGTAATCTGTACCATGTTTAAAGAGATTCTAACAATCATTCCCTCCTCATATTGGGGCCACGGTGGTGCAATGGGCTAAACCTTTGGGCTGCTGAACTGCTGACCTGAAGGTTGGCTGAACTGCTGACCTGAAGGTTGGCAGTTTGAATCCGTGAGACAGGGTGAGCTCCCATCTGTAAGCTTCAGCTTCTGCCAACCTAGCAGTTTGAAAACATGAAAATGTGAGTAGATAAATAGGTACCGTTTGGCGGGAAGAGACAAAAAGACGTTCTAAGCAATTTTGCCAGCCACACAACCAGGAGGTAACGACACAGGCTCCTCAGCTTGAAAATGGAGAAAAAAGCATCTCTCCAGAACCAGAGATGAGCATCACCTACAGAAGCCAGAAATGGAAGAAGAAGCCTCTGCTTTTGTTTGTGTTTTTCTGTCTCATTGTATATGATTGTACAGACATTGAATGTTTGCCTGTGTATGTAAATGCTGTAATCTGGAGAAGGGCGGAATATAAGTGAAGTATGTTGTTGTTGTTGCTATATGAACCTTGTAATCCAGATTTTGTTTTGAATTGTCAGGGTTTGGATAAAATTAAATGTGGACTTAAAACCACTTCAAAACTGAACCAGGACTAAAGGCCAATTCACATCACAAAGGTATAGCACCATAACTGCTACGGCTACATCTTTGTAAACTTACAGTTTGTTCTTTGGTGGACCAATATAACTAACTGGCTGAGTATTCTAAATACATTTGGAACAGGCCTGAACGTATTACAAGAATAAAGGATTAAGAACCACAAAGAAGATCCATCGGCTAGCATTTGATGCTCTGCTGAATTATGGGCTCAACAGATGCACAAATAATAACTAGCCCTATAGATACTACTTTTGGACATGAACCACTAGGTGGCATGAATGGCTCCTGTCTGTGTACACAGCCTGGTTCACAGTTGTCTTCACACAAGCTTAGCTATGTGAGTTATATGGAAAAATAAAACACATTAATGATATGCAACATACCAATAAAGGGGGCCCTTCAGTTCCACAGGTTTCATATTTGCAAATTCAACTGGTGGCAGTTTATTAAATGGTGGTCATGTTTTAGTGTAAAGGTAAATGTTTCCCCTTTACATTAAGTCTAGTCATGTCCAACTTTGGGGGTGGCGCCGAAGAGCCAGTGTTGCCCGTAGATGCCTCCAAGGTCATGTGGCCAGCATGATTGCATGGAGCGCCATTACCTTCCCGCCGGAGTGGAACCTACTGATCTACTCACATTTGTATGTTTTCGAACAGCTAGGTTGGCAATAGCTGGGGCTAGCAGTGGGAGCTCACCCTGCTGTCTGGATTCAAACCGCCAACCTTTCTGTCAGGAAGTTCAGCAGCACTTTAGTGTGTCCCCATTCATATCACCATCATTTCATAATAGGGGGAGGGTGATCATACACACTTAGTCATATCCATGTGGGGTCTTAGAACCAAGTCTTCACAGACATGTTGGCTCCAATCAGGCATGTAGCCGGGGGCTAAGGGGCTTCAGCCCCCAAATTCTCAGGGTGGTCCGCGAGAAGGCCTTACTGGTACATTATTTAAACTGTTATGTTTATTCATATCATGATCTGATCACCATGCTCAATATATCCCACATTAATGGGGTTATTGGGATAACAATACAAAAGGTTTGGTAGGGAAGACCCTCTTCCACCCAGTCTCAGCCCCCCCCCCCGAACCAAACTCAGCCCCCCCCCCCGAACCAAAATCCTGGCTACGGCCCTGGCTCCAATGTACATAGAATGAAACAAACCACAGATTATCCCTTTTATGAAGCGAAGATCCAGGATTTGATCATGAGCTCATCTTACGTAAATGCTATCAGATCCAAGGGTTAGGAGGGCCAAGTGACATGCATCTGGACCAGGTGTAGTGACAGGCAGCAGAGGAATGGAAAAATGAAAGGGTTAATTAATAACTTTCCTGATCAACAACTTCCCCAATCTAAATCAGATAGGGAGGGATATACCTCAAAGCATGACAAAGACTGGCTCTCCGGGGTTACTCCCTTGATGACAGAGAAGGCAGCATTTTAATGACCCTCCTTTGTACAGGAGAACATTTTCATTTCCAAATTATCACTTAAATATAGGGTGTGTGTTTTTTTCAAGGTTTTATTGTTTTGTGAGAGTGAAGTATGCCTCTTGTGCGGTTGTAAATCTATTAATTATATGAGTATAGTAATTAAATAAACCAGAATATATTTAAATAGAGTAGCTTGTGATTTAGGCTTACAAATTAATGGCGATTTTCAAATAAGTCTGCACAGTTTGTGATAGCAGATGTTTTAGAATAAAGCCAACCTGCTCCCAGTCCACAGGGGTATGATTAAACCAGTATAATGACTCCTGATAACTGCTTGGCTGTGGTTAGAACATGCTGGGAAAAAACTATGTGAGCACTTCAAATAAATTTATCTACCATGTAAAATGTCAATTACCAGTAAGGGTGCCTGAAGCATAGCTGCAGTCAGTCCGCAAGGTCAGACCCTTCCAAGACTTAGGCAGCATGCTTTCATTCGGCCACCATTGCTTTTGTATCTGATTTTATTGAATTGTGTGATTTATTTTGCCCTTCTGTTCCGATGCACAATGATCAAATAGGAAAGTTCAATATACACTTACTATAAATCACTTAAATCTAATATTGTTATTAATTCTATATTTAGTATTGTATTGCATTGGATTTTATTTTATTTATTCTATCTTCTTTATTCCATTTCCCCCGATAATTGACCAAAGTAAAAAAATACAAATATACACATATTAAACTGAATTATGAAAGCCAGAATGGTGTTGTGGTTTCAGCATGGAGACGAGGGTTTCGAATGGTGCAGTGCAGGGGTGCTCATTAGGTAGATCGCGATCTACTGGTAGATTGCGTAGGGTGTCCTAGTAGATAGCAGACAGGGAAGGCTCAGTCCTGCCCCGCAGGCTCCTGACGCCGCCCAGGTGCAGGAGGAGGATGGATTGGATGGCCCTTGGAGGTCTCCTATTCTAGGAACCCATTGTTGTTGTTGTTATTATTATTATTATTATTATCAGAGGCTGAATTGCCATCTGTGTGGAATGCTTTGATTGTGTTTTTCCCTTATGGCAGAAGGAGGTTGAACTGGATGGCCCTTGGAGGTCTCCTTCTACTCTAGGAACCTATTGTTGTTGTTACTATTATTATTATTAGCAGTAGTGAAGGAGATTCATTGAGTTGCAGAAGAAACGTCAGGAGAGAATGCTACCCAAGCATAGGCATAGGCATAGAGAAGAAGGCAGAGTTAGCAAGCACGTTAGGGAACAGCAGTGATTGGTTTAGAAGGGACGCCACCTCATTGGTTGTCCTGGTGCATTACAATTGGTTTAGAGAAACACCATGTGCTCTTTGTTTACTAGTCAGTGATTGGTCTAGGAGACATCACCTATGTTAGCCTAATGAAACACCCATTTGGCTGGTCCGTGGGAACACTTATCAGAAAAGTAACAATATAGGGACAATCTACGCACATAGACAAAGCTTTAATAACTGGTCAGGAAAATAAACTGCGCAATGTCTGTTAGCCAATGGATTATTAGATTACCTAATGCATTGTTAATTGGTTAGAATCAGAGCACATCATAAGTGCTAGCCAGAGAAATGAATGAACGAGGCGGTGCTTAAACCGACTCCATTGATTGTATAAAACTGAATGTCTGGAAGGAGGAGGGGTTCTGTCCCTTGCGTCTTGTTGCGCCATAGGGCAGACCTCTACAGCTGTGGATTCGAAATACTTTCCTGAGAAGTAACCCAGTTGTCACGTCTTCTCGTTCCTGCGCCCGCACGAAAGCAGCCTTGGGGGAAAAGGGTATTGCTGAGAAGGATTTTTCCTGCTTCAGTTCTTTGGTGACCCCGAGCGACCTGATTTGACGTCGTTGGGAAGATGGGCCGTGACGCAGGAGACGCGATTCTGTTGGCAGAACGGTCCTCATTCGAAGGTGGGATCCTGAGACGACGCGCGTGGGCTGAGAGGGCCCCCCCCGATGTGACCGGCTGTGCACCTCGTCTCTGAGGCAATGCTGCTTCGACCGGAGGAGCCGCAACTGACGTGGGTTACCAGAGAAACCAGTTTCGGAGAAGTCGCTCGCACGGAGGAAGTCCGGGGGCGCAGGGGTTCCTGGCGTCTACAGAAATCCGGCAAGTATCGTGTTTGAAGTGAAGAAACACTAGGGAACACACATTTGGGGAAACACTAAGTACCCAAATGGGAGGGAAAGGCTCCAAGGGGACGCCCTTGCAGTGCTTGTTAGAGAATTTTGACAAGTTCTCACAGTTAGCAGTAGAAGGGGATCCACAAGACCTGAAGGATTTTAGATTGAGGAATCTGTGCACAGATGAGTGGCCCACTTTCAAGATAGGTTGGCTGAAAGAGGGAACTTGGGATCTGAAGAAGTGTAAGCAGTTAGAATCTTATTGTGCCGACATATACCCAGATCAATGGGTTTATGCCGCTACATGGGAACGGGCGGTTGAGAGCGAAGTCTGGTGGGTTAAGAAACACCACCAGGGCAGATGCA
>JARBWK010000010.1:38890835-38935065 GCA_030556195.1 Anolis apletophallus | reverse complement strand
CTCTGAAAAAGAGGGTTTTGGTGCCAGAAATCAGACAGGCACTTGCAATGAAAGACTAACACTGTGATTAAATGCATTTTAATACACCCTGTGCCCAATTTGAGATAATATAGGCTAGATGGGTGAATGCAGTACAGTTGGAGCTATGGAAATTTAATGTGAATGGGAAACACCACTGCGCATGGTAAAGAGTCTGTCCTTCTCCGCTGCTGGCACGGAGCCTGGAAATATTGTTTCAACTCAGGGAACAGAGAGACTCAGCATTGATACTGCACTGTGTGAAAGAAATAACTAATAGATGGCTATTGTTCTCAATCTTAGGTATGACAGAGAGATGATGCTAATGATTTATGCAGTGTTTATTGGACTAATGTAATGTCATGTAAGCAACAGTAATCACCAGCCAATTATGATTGTTTTTATCCATGAAGAAGGGGTGTGCTTTACTGAAATGACTCCATTGGGGTATAAATGTCTTTGTATGAGAAGTGACGGGGTCTTTTGCCCCTACCTGCAGCTGTGTTCTGCTGGCAGAAGCCCACCAGCTGGTGCCAGAATAAATTCTTTTTGATTTTCACCTACTTCACAGTTGTCGTGTGTTCTCCCTCATCCTAGAACCCGCGCGTACAAGCAGCTTTGGTAAAGTTAAATTGGTACTTGGAGTTCCATAACTCCTCAATTCTGCTTCAGTGCGAGCACCCCTGGTGTAGTGGTTTGAACTATGGAGACGAGGGTTCAAATCTTTGCTTGGCCTTGGCCATCACACTATCTCTGCTTCAGAGGAAGGCAAGGGCAAACTATGAAAATGACCTGAAGGCATGCAAGCAAAACATTGAATTATATATGGAAATCTTTATTTTGTAATTAAATTGGCTGGCCAGACAAGGTAGTCCATCATCAAAGGAACATATGTGGAGTGGCTATGAGGAACGGCTTAAAGAGCTGGGCATGTTTAGCCTGCAGAAGAGAAGACTGAGAGAAAACATGATAGCCATGCATAAATATGTGAGAGGAAGTCATAGGGAGGAGGGAGAAGGCTTGTTTTCTGCTACCATGGAGACTAGAACAATGGCTTCAAACTACAGCAAAAGAAGATTCCATCTGAACATTAGGAAGAACTTCCTGACTGTGAGAGCTGTTCAGCAGTGGAATGTGGTGGAGGCTCCTTCTATGGAGGCTTTTAAACAGAGGCTGTTGGGTGTGTGTGTGTGTGTGTGTGTGTGTGTGTGTGCTTCGAATACATTTGTCCTGCTTCTAGGCAGGGGGTTGGACTGGATGGCCCATAAAGTCTCTTCCAACTCTATTATTCTATGATTATGTGTAAATAATTGATAATGGTGTTAAACAATTTAATAGTTCTGTGCCTTCAAGTTGTTCTTAACTTATGGAAACCCTAAGGAGAACCTATTTATTTCCATTTGTTTAAAATAGAAACGAGTTATAGAGGAGATCATCCCCATTCCAACATGTTAGCAGCATCCATGCATAAATAACAAAGGCCTGGTTACATCCAGTTTACCTGACAGGATGTCAATTCACATAAGCCACCCAGTTTTTCTGAGCAGTGAGAAGTGGGATCAGGCTCAGAGAGACAAGGACACCTTGGTTAACTGCTGTGATAAATTTGCTAGACACTTTGAGGAGAAAGACAATTGTATGCATTCAAAATTTGACTCCACAGTAAATACATTTGGTGAGGTCTTCATTGTTCCATTCTATCAGGCACCAGACAGGAAACTTAAAACAGTCTATCTCAATAAACACAACCCTGGTATCTGCCCATCTGGGGCAGGAATGTAGCCAGGGGCTAAGGGGGTTCAACCCCGAAATTCTCAGGGTGGTCCGCGAAAAGGCCTTACTGGTACATTATTTAAACTGTTATGTTTATTCATATCATGATCTGATCACTATGCTCATTATATCCCACATTAATGGGGTTATTGGGATAACAATACAAAAGGTTTGCTAGGGTAGACCCTCTTCCACCCAGTCTCAGCCCCCCTAACCAAACTCAGCCCCCCCCCCCCAAATCAAAATCCTGGCTATGGCCCTGATCTGGGCTGAAAAGATGTATTAGGGCGGAAGAGCGATTAGGTGGGTCCATGAAGTGGAACAATGTTTCACTACTCAAGGAGAAGGTGCCTGCCCCCTTGAAAGAGCCCTTTTTGAGGACCTCACTGGACCAGACATATATGAGATTTACAACCCCATCACTGCTAACCCCTTTCTGGGCAAATTGACATATGGTAACTGGGCAGGTTCCAATGTTCTTGGAGGACCAGTTGACTGGATCCACTTCACTCTAGTTTCAAGCAAGGTTTGATATTTTTATTTTATTTTGTATCAAAAGCATTTCATAAATTAGTATAAAACTGATAATAGGAGTGTAGGTGGCTAAATATCTTTGGACCAAAAATGGGCAACAGCAACGGCATCATCTGTAGCCTCCAACAATTTTTCCTCCATACATGAGGCAGGGCATAGTGGACAAGCATACAGATGTGGAGTTGTCTGTTCTGCTCCTCACTCACACAAGGTGTGGGATTCTTTTAGGTAGTGCCATTTTGCCAGGTTGCCTTTTGATCTGCCCACTCCACTTCTGAGTCTGTTCAAGGACTTCCAAGTTGCCCATTCTTGGTTTGCCTCTGGAGGAAGATCCTTGTGGGGGGGGGGGGGCATCCAATTGGGATTTCCTGGTTTAGCTGCCCAGAGGGATACCCTTGCTGTTGCTGAGGGGACACCAAGAGGAGTGGAAGTTCTCAGAAAGCTTTTCCTTGATTTGAGTTTACTGGGAGGAGGCTGGTAGCCATGTAGTGGGTGGCTTTCACAGTGTTCAACCTTATTTCTCTCACTTTTAGCAGCAACTTCCCATCGCTCACCCGGGGGGGACGGGGGGGACAGGGACATGCTGGCTAGCTTGTAGAGTTTATCAACAGGTGTAGGTTTAAGACATCTTGTGATTACTCTGCATGTTTCATTCACTGCTATGTTCACCTGCTTTGCGTGGGCAGACTTATGCCAAACAGGGCAGGTTTGAAATTGAAGCAGTGTTTGCTGCTTTCACTGATTATTTGTTCCAGGTGAGAGATATAGTGGCTTCTCTGCCCCAGAAGGCACAGAAGCCACTTACATAAATAACCTTCCCTTCATAGCTAAACCAGACTAAAGATGGAGCATTACACATATTTACCAGGAAATTAGTTCCAATGAATTCTGCAGGAAAACTACATGAGTGGACAAGGAGAACCACTAGAGTATATAAGGGATTGCATGATAAGGCTGAAATTGTATACATTTGCTTGGAAACAAATCCTATTGGCCTCGGCAATATTTAGTTTTAATTAGACACATATAGGATGACACTGGCAGGCTGCAATCCTGAACTGGTGTACCACAAAGTAAGCCTAATTGAATAGTACAGAAATGAGTAAACCTGCATTGGAATACACTTAGGAAAGATGTGCATATTTCATGCAGTTGCAAAATTCAACTTTCTTGATGCAATGTTTTAGTGCTTTAAAACTGTACAAGCACCTTTGTGCTGCTTAGCATCCAGCCAACCTTCCCACACATAAACATGCAATTTTCCTCGATAGCTGCTTTCAGAACTTTTATGTAACATTAAAGTTTTATAGGTATCTCTCAGGGAAAAAAAATCCTGCAGCAACGTTGCCCTGGAAGCAAAAGCAGCCTTTCATTATAACGAATGGAAACTGTGTGCCAGTGGCCTTTAGAAAATGAACTGCTGACCCAGAAACTGACAAGAGCCAGAGTAAATGAAGCAGAAGGCCTTCCCGAGCTTGAATGGGTTTTACAGGCAGAGCAAATTCATTTTACAATTAAATGAGATATAGTGGCCGGTAGGGAGAACACTTAATGGGAGCAAACACAGGACAGAAACAAGGCAGATGATTTAGCTCTTTCTTCCTGGTCATGCCATACTGTGCCTCAGTGCAATGAAATGCAAACATATGTACTGCATGAAAACAGTGCCATTCCTGGGACATTTTTAGTAACTCACAGAAAGAATGAGAGAGAGAGAGAATGTAACATGTGAGCTTTCCTGCAGAAGTAATAAATTACTACTGTTGCCTGATAATTATATATTTTTGGAGGCAGCTGAATTTAAACCACTTGAGCTCATCCTGTTAACAATGAAAAATAAGCAAACCTCTTTTCTAAGTAAACGCGGTTGACATTTCAGACTGACACTACTTTTCTGTGTCTCTAAAAGCAGAACTAGGGGCAAGTTACCCTTTTGGACTATAACTCAAGTCAAAATGGTTTTCTTCTGGTGCCAGCACTAGAGAGGGGAATTTCTGGGAGAAAGGTGGGAAATAAACCCAATAAATAAATATAAAGAAATAAATAAGAGTAGTCTAAATTAATTTATCTAGCTAACAGGGGAGATAACAAAAGCCATTTAAAAGCAGTTCTCCCCATGTATCAATGGTTAAAATAAAAGAACAGTAGTCTAGCAATTAAAATCAATTAACCATTCTCTATACGACCTAGAATCAATTGGCTGAAGCCAGTGAACTATTTGGCTTTGTTTAATGATAAGGTTACCCTGTTATTTATTGTCAAAGTTCTGAGATGGGAATGAGCATTTTCTAGGATTTCCTCTGTTGTTGTTGCAATGTGTAGGTGGGAATTAAGAAATAATGCATTTCAGTTTTTTTATCTAATGGAAAATAGTTTTAGCAGCACACAATGTAAGAACATCTAATAAAACAGGTTATAACATAACCTTAAACTGTTCAGCTTTTGGTCATATACTTTGTTATATGTGAAATGGTGGAGTCTTTCAACACAATTTGGAGGCTCCCTATAACCCTGACAATCTTACCAAAGCCTCCCGACCTCTCTAACTTTGTAATTGTTGGTCCAATTATCTCTTGGGGTGGCAGCCCACTCCCCCCAAAAACATCCCTTGATACTTAAACATCCCCCTCAACTCCAACACCCTGAAGTCAAAACTGTAAGTAGAGTTCCTGTTACTTCTAGGTATTATTTCTAGGGTGATGTAAAATCAATACAGATATTCAGTGATGAAAATTGGCTGCTGCACCATCATACTTGTCCAAAATGTTTGAAGTAAACAGTGATAGGGTGGGAGGGCAGGAAACAGTTTCAACCAGAATTTACACACATTTTGGATTCTCTGTGAATGGAACATCAGAGGATACAAAACATCCACACATTAGCTGTAAATATAAAACTGAGAATGCTGCTGTAGCTAAATAGAAAACAAATATGAGTAACAAGACATTGAAGTTGTTATGAGCCAGTTAGAAAACCATAAGGCAAAGATAATATAGCAGAAGGTTAATTATAATGAAAACTTTTTCATACACTGCTAAGTGGGCCATTTGTCTGTCTACAGCAGTGGTTCTCAACCTGGGGGTCGCGACCCCCAGGGGGGTCGCGGGGCCATTTTCCAGGGGCCGCGAAGGCACCTCGGTTAGCCCCGCCCCCTCTTCAAAATGGGCAGCCGGCTTCGGAGCCGGCTGCCCATGGAGGAGACAGGCGAGCGGCAGAGGCGGCACAGGGGACCCCAGGTGAGGCTCCTATGCCACCGCTGTTCCTGGCAATCCTCCTCCTCCAGCTGGCCATGGAGGAAGAAGAGGGGAAAGAAGAGGTGAAACCGCGGAGGCCGCACAGGGGCCGTTGCCGCTGTTTCTTCTCTTCTTCCTCCTCCAGCTGGCCATCGAGGAGGAAGAGAAGGAAGAAGAGGAGAAACTGCAGCAGCCCACCCCAGTCCCTTCTCTTCTTCCTCCTCTTCCTCCTCGATGGCCAGCTGGAGGAAGAGGAGAAAGAAAAGGAGAAGGGGCGCTGCTGTTGTTTCTCCTCTTCCTCCTCCAGTTAGCCATCGAGAAGAGGAAGAAGAGGGGAAAGGGCAGCATCACCCCATCGAGGCAGGCAGGGAGGCAGCTGCTGGTCGCAGGAGGCGGGCGCCTCCTCTGTGCTTTCATTCCCTCCTGCAATCCACCAGCTGCCTGGGCTCGCCTCCTCTTCCTCTCCCTTCTGCCCCCAGAAGGGAGACCTGGAAAGCAGGGAGGGAATAGAAGCGTGGAGGAGGCACCCCTTCCTGAGAACAAGCCACTTCCTCCGTGCTTTCATTCCCTCCCTGCTTTCCAGGTCTCCTTCTGGGGACGGGGGGGAGAGGAGGAAGAGGAAGCAGGGCAGGCAGGTAGCTGCCCCTCTGCTCCAGCAGGAGTTCCTTAAATTTCTTGCAAAAGCAGGTAGCTCTCCCAGACAGCCCCTTTCAAAGAGCCAAAGGAAGGACCCCCCACCCACAATTTCCCTTCCCAGTCCTTCCTCCCTTAGTTTCCCCCAACTTTTCCAGAAGAAAGTTTTCCCCAACTTTGGTCACCCCAGTCTTCCCTTTTCCCAGTTTTCCCCTTCTTATCCCCGCCTTTACCCCCTCTCTCCACCCCAGCCTTTCCTAGATTCCAGCCTCTTTCCCATTCCAGTCTTGCCCCCTTTCCACCCCAAACTTTCCCACCTAAAGCTTTCCCACTTCCCCAGTTGCCCTCTTCCCATCCCAATTGTCCTAATTTTCCATCTTACCCCCTTTCCACCTCATTTTCCCACTTTTTCAAACACCCCTTCCCATTCCAACCTTTTTCCTGTTTCCAGTCCTTCTTTCCCACCCCTTCCCCAGTCCGTCTCGCCCACTTTTTATTTATATACACAGCATTTCCCCCAAAATGTATACTGTAATTAAAATAAACTATGGTGATTATTGGATTATTATTGGTTTTGTTGTTACATTTATTATTTTACTCAATTATTATTACATTTATTATTTTATTCTATTTATTGTTATTGTTATTACATTTATTATTTTACTCTCATTATTGTTGTTATTACATTTATTATTTTATCCTATTATTATTGGAAGGATACATAAGCACATTTACATTCAAGAAGGTTAGAATGGTTTAATCAGAATTGGATAATCTTATCTTAAATTACAGTTTTATGTAAACATTCAGAAACATTTAACTTACTAATGCCTCAATTAATGTAATTTTATTGGTATTAATTTAAATTTTTATTCTTGAAATTGACCAGAACTAAACATCCCAGCAAGACCCAAATGCCAAGGTCTATTTTCCCCAAACCTCTCCAGTGTTTTCTGTTGGTCATGAGAGTTCTGCAGGCCAAGTTTGGTCCAATTTAATTGTTGGGTTTCAGAATGCTCTTTGATGGCAATACCCAACCCCTTCAAGTATTTTCTATTGGTCATTGGGGTTCTGTGTGCCAAGTTTGGTCCAGGTCTGTAATTCGTGGGGGTCTTGGTGGTCTGTGGAAGTCAGAGCTGCATCTGTTGAAGGTACTGCAAATCATCTATTGTCCATACTCCCCCAAACATATTGTTTTTGTGATTAATCACTATGCTTAATTATGTCAATTTGTAACAATGAAAATACACCCTGAATATCAGACATTTGTATTACAATTCATAAGAGTAGCAAAAATATTATTATGATGTAGCAACGAAAATGCGGTTGGGGGTCACCACAACATGAGGAACTTTATTTAGGGGTCATGGCATTAGAAAGGTTGAGAACCACTGGTCTACAGTATGCTTTTGCTTCAGTTTTGGAGTTTATCATACAAAGCAGGCAATTCACAATTACAGAAGGATAACAGCAGGACTTAACACATAGAATCACTCTCTTGTGTTATGGTTTGGGTGGAGAGACCATTGGAAGGCCTTTCTTTTACAAAATGAGGTCAATAATGGATTGCTTGTGTTTGTAAAAGAAACACTTTCCAGGCTGCCTCCTATTTTTTCCCCTAAGAGTACGAGTCTGCTCAGTCTTTGGCTTGTTGCTGCAAGGATTTTTATCTCCTGATCGTGAACCAACAAAATTTCATAATTCCCATTGAATATGCCATAGCAAAACTTGATCCTGTATAATAATAATAATAATAATAATCTGTATTTGTATTCCACTCTATCTCCCCAAAGTGACTCATAAAAGGGAAACATTCAATGCCCGAATACAACAATACATCCATACTAACAAAATTTATATAACCCAACATATAAATACAAGTTATAACTTAACAGACATAAGACAAAAATAAGACAAAACATCAAACATCAAATGGAAACAATTATTTCCCATTTCTTTGAGGCAAATCAATTAATCTTTGCTCAAGATATCTATTGAGTTGGTGGGGTGAGCAGGTCACAGATACAGATGGCAACTATTCATTAGAAGTATAATGGTAGTATTACCAACTACTATTCCTCCTCCTCATAAGCCAATGAAAGTGGCTTGTTTGAAAGTGGGGAGGGAGGGGCCATCTTTAATTCCTTAGGAAGGGAGTTCCAGAGGTGGGGGGCAGCCACGGAGAAGGCCCTTTTGCCCGTCCCACTAGTCGTGCTTGGGACGGAGGTGGAACTGAGAGGAGGACCTCCTCCGATGACCACAGTGTCCGAGTTGGGCTATAGAGAGAGATGTGGTTTGCCAAATAGTCTGGACCTATGCCGTTTAGGGCTTTAAAGGTAAGAACCAGCATTTTGTATTTAGCTCAGAAGCAGACTGGTAGCCAGTGGAGCTGCCGCAACATGGGAGTGGTTCTCTCCTTGAGTGGCGGTCCAGTTAGTAACCTGGCTGCTAATCTCTGGACCACTTGAAGCTTCCAAACTATCTTCAAAGGCCACATAAAGAGTGTTGCAGTAATCCAAACAGGATGTGACTAAGGCGTGGACTACCATGGCTAAGTCAGGCGTCTCAAGGTATGGGCGTATCTGCAGTGCCATCATGATGAATAGGATTTATTTACTTTGAAGAGTTATTTAAATTTGGGTAAAAGAGTTTTCCTATAATATTTTTGTATCAAAATGTCTGAGAAAGAAAACAACAATAATGTTCCTTTGGAAGGACATCTCATTCATTTTTAAAGAAAATAGTGGAGACAACACAAAATCATGGTGATATATATATATATATCACCATGATTTTGTGTTGTGTGTGTGTGTGTATATATATATATATATATATACTAGCTGTACCCGTGCACGCGTTGCTGTGCCATGTCTCTCCCTCTCTCTCTCTCCCTCTCTCTCTCTCTCTCTCACTCTCTCTCTATCACACTCTTTCTCTCTCCTTCCCTCCCTCCCCCCTGGCGTTCCGTTTCTGATCGGAGCGCCGGGGGGAGAGGCGGGACGGAGGAGAGGGGATAAGGAGGAGGAGGGAGGCACCGCCCTTCCTCCTCTGTAGCCCCTCCTCCTTCCCTCCCCCCCGGTGCCCCGTTTCTGATCGGAGCGCCGGGGGGAGAGGCGGGACGGAGGAGAGGGGATAAGGAGGAGGAAAGGAGGTGCCTCCCTTCCTCCTCTTTAGGCCCTCCTCCTCCCTGCCCCCCCCCCCAGCGCCCTGTTCCCGAACGGAGCATCGGGGGGAGAGGCAGGACGGAGGAGGAGGGTCTAAGGAGGAGGAAGGGAGGCGCCTCCTCCCTGCCCGGGCCCCTCCCTCCCTCCGTTCCCGGCACCCCTGCCGCTATTCCTGAGGAGGAGGCAAGGGTAAGTGTTGGCTGCCATGTGCGAACGTTCTAAGCGCGCGCTGGCAGCGAAGAGGCCGGGATGCCAGGTTCCATTGCCCCATTTTTGGGGGTTGTGTTTGGGGGTGTTGCGAGGTACCTAGGGCCGTTTTTTTGGCCCTGTGGGTACCTCGTGGTATGATTAATTGTGTTGCCGAGTTTGGTGCTTCTGCGGCTTATAGTTTTGTTGTCTATGTGCCCCGTTGCACGACCATTCAAAAATATACTGTATATATAGATATATCTGCATCATATGAGTCTACACTGGTGGTTCTCAACCTGTAGGTCCCCAGATGTTTTGGCCTTCAACTGCCAGAAATCCTAACAGTTGGTAAACTGACTGGGATTTCTGGGAGGTGTAGGCCAAAACACCTGGGGACCTACAGGTTGAGAACCACTGGTCTAAATATGCAAAAACCAAAGTACAAACTGCATGATATGACAGTGTAGATAGGGCCTCTGTCTCACCCTGACCTTCCTCACAGGAGAGTGATTTATATCATCTTGATCTCCTTCAAAGCAGGGCATAATATACTGATTATTTATTTAAATAATAATTAATAACATGAAACTAATAGTAATTATATTAATAATAATCACTGTTATTGTCATCATCAATTAGATTACATGCACACTAGTTCCTAGTCTTAGTGCAGCAGCTCATGAAAATAACTGGCGAGGCATTCTACTAGCTTCATAACTCTGTTATATAACTTCTGAATAAGCAAAAACAAAGTTTAACAACGGTTTCTACTTGGTATGCCCTTTCAAAAATTCATAGCAACCTGCCATTTGAGAAGTAGAGGATCAGCACATCGTGACACAAGGGGAAAGTAATAAAGAGGACTTTTCAAGATGTCTTGCAAACTGCTGATAGCAGCTGTAGAATTTAATTAGATTATGCAATCCTTAGTAGTAACTTAAATGAATTTGGTCTACTACCTCTGGAAAAAATATTTCCATATCTACAGTTCAGAAAATATCCTGGAAATGACTCATCGAAGTGGTACTTTTATCTGTAGATTGCTTTCTTTTCCTCCCCTTTCCCCCTTTTTACTAAGAAAATAAATGTTAGGTGGCATATTATAAGTTACTTTGCAGCTAACTACTTTTTTTACTGCTGTATAGTACTTTGCATGCATCAAGTGTGTCACTGATCATTTTAACAATAATTACTCCTGGAAAATAAACAAATAAATGGCAAATTTATACAATTTTCTATACAGTATGGATAGCTAGTGAAACTTATTAGCACAACAAACGCATTACTTACCAAAATAAGGCACTGTTTTCTATCTCCTTATATATAAGTCAATCTGCAGAACTGCAATGGGACTTACCTCTGTTCAGAGTATACTTGCAGAACTCTGAGCTACAGAATGTACTCTTTCCCCCCAGAAATGCTATCCTGTGACTTCAATAGATTTACTTCTAAGCAAACACAAATCGGATTGTTCTGCATTTTTAGATAATATCCCTGTTTCTCTTTATGCTCTTTTCCACTTTATAAAAAAGCATAAACTTGAAAAAAGAGTGAAAAAAATATAAAGCTTTAATCTTGTGCAAACTTACTTGAAAGTAGGCCCTATTGAACGCAGTGGGAATTATGTTTTTAAAAGTATACATAAGAATAGGGTGCAATTCCATTCCTTCAACCTACAAGGCACAATAATAGTATTAAATACATTGCATTGCCATAGTATGTCCTATATGATGTTGGTAGATATATCATATAGGACATACTATGGCAATGTAATTTTATAATTTGCATTTGTGAATACTTTGGAAGAAAAAGGAGACTGCTCATTCAGTGTTTTGTCACATTGTGATAGCATGCACAAAAGCATTAAATAATTCAGGTGCCATTGTTACTTACATGAAAACCGAAAAGGTCTCCCTCCGAGCCCGCATTGTCTAACTCTCTCCCCATAGAAAAGTCCATACTGAATTTCACCAATAAACTTATCTAGTTCCTGCCCAGTGGCATTGACAAGCAGTGCTCCAGTTTTGCAGAGAATCTTTCCTCTGATCCACAGCTGAGTTCCAATGGCTGCTGCGATGCCCAGAGCGCAAGCAAAACAGAGCACACCGGCGATGCAGAAAACAACTTTCTTCTGTGGGGTTGGCATATATAAACCCTTGACAGTGCACCAACAGCATAAAATATAGTCTCCAAGAAAAGCTTGAGCAAAGAGGGGGTTTTTTTTCAGAGCATCTCCTCTCTGTGTTACTTGAGAACAACGGTCTAAGGTAACAGATGGAACCCTCTGTGTAATTTGATGATTGCCTTCCCTTTTTTCACAGCCTTTTGCCTCTGATTGGGTGAGCAGGAAATTCCAGAAAGAGACTTGGCTCTTGGATTAAATGTGCAAATGTGTGAAGAAATTATGCATGCTTCGGTTTTGAAGGGTGTTCACAGACAGATTTTTCTAAATGGCTATTCTACATCATGAAGAATTAGCATAATGATCTATTGAAGAGTACGTTATTATGCCTTTCTCATAATTTTTATTGAAATTATCTACAGAGGCCATTAGAATGGAAGGCAGACAAAACAATAACTACACTTCTATTCATTACAAATAGGTGGCACAGTGATTTGAGTGTTGGATGGGACTCTGATGCAGGGCTTCTTAAACTTTTCTTACATGCAATCTCTTTTTTGTTTACATAATTGATATAAATAGGTATAGAAATCAAACATTTACTTACAGTAAATCATATTTTTAAAATTTTAAAACAATTCTTTTGTATACATGTCTTACATAGACGATTCCTCGTAGCGCAAGGATGATGGTCCTCCAAGTGTAGTGTCTTGATGTTGAGTCCGTAGGTGGCTGTAGAGCCCTAAGTTTGATCCACATGTGAGGACATTGGTTTCCAGATGGAAGGTGGTCCCAATCAGGGTTGGTTTGACATGCCTTCCTCTTGGCACATTTCTCCCTTTTGCCCTCCATTCGTGCCTCTTCGAATTATTCAGAGCTGCTGGTCACAGCTGACCTCCAGTTAGAGCACTCAAGGGCCAGGGCTTCCCAGTTCTTGGTGTCTATGGCACAGTTTTAAGATTGCATCTTTAAATCTCTTTTCCTGTCCACCAACATTACTTTTCCCATTCTTGAGTTGGGAGTATAGTAACCGCTTTGGGAGACGGTGATCGGGCATTCAGACAACGTGGTCAGTCCAGTGGAGTTGATGACGTAGAAGCATCACTTCATGTATTTTTACACTTATTAAAGATTAAAACAAATTAGTATATTAATGAGATTGATGTGTTTGTTTATTTTTGCATAAATGAAAACATGACAGAAAGAAGAAAACAAAGGCCCAAAATTGTGCACTACTATAAAAAGTCATTTTTCCAAGCTCTGCTCTTTTATGAGATTTCACAGAGAGCAACCCAGGGTACATCTACACTATAAAAGTAATGCAGTTTGATACCAAAGCATTGACTCATTAACTATTATGAGTCAATGCTTTGGAATCCTGAAATTTATAGTTTCATGTGGCACCAACATGCTTTGGCAGAACTAAAGACCTACAACTCCAATGATTTCATAGCCATGAGCAATGGCAATCAAAGTGCTATCAAAATGCATTAATTCTACAGTGTAGATGCACTCCTAGCTAATTGGAAGCTTTTTAAGGGCTACATCAGGGCCCCCTTCTATACTGCCATATAATCCAGATTATCAAAGCAGATAATCCACATTTTCTGCTTTGAACTAGAATATATGGCAGTGTGGACTCAGATAATCCAGTTCAAAGCAGATACTGTGGGATTTTCTGCCTGGGTATTCTGGGTTTTATGTCTGTGTGGAAGGGCTCTGGGTTATATGAGTCTACACTGCCATATACTCCAAATTATGTATAATCTAGGTCAAAGCAGATAATGTAGATTATCTTCTTTGATAATCTGGATAATATGGGAGTGTAGAAGGGGCCAAAGTTATTTTGCCTGTAGATTATGAAGTTATTTTGTATTTAGTTATGAAGTGTGTATGTACTAGGCTTGGTTGATTAAAAATAGTTCAAAACTTGTTTAGTATGTAGGGGGTACTGGTGGTTCAATTCTAAAGTCACTTCCGATTTTTAAAAAAATCAAAACTTTCTGAAACTTCTGAAACTTCTGAGTCGATTTGTTAATGGCATGCATGTGAAGTTGGAAAAAAACAGCACTGGCACTGGGGAAGCTTTAGGAGATTCTCCCGCCCTCATTTTTAGACCAATTCTAGTGAAATTTTCCAGAGGTAGAACACATGGACCACTGTTAGCTCACTAAATTTCATAACCTTTGACTTGGTGAATTTTCTAAGTTTTTACAAAAAATCATTTTTTAATAATAAAGAAAATCTGTTCCTGATTTGAAAGTGTTATTTCCTGTTTCATTGCGTGGTCTTTACTTTGAAGATTGCTGTTCTACTCCAGAAACTTTGTTTGTGTGGCACAAAGTGTTAAATTGGTGGAGAACAGATATAGTACAGACAGACTCCATCAAGGGACATCTAGACTGACCCCCTTTTTCTGGGCAGAAAGGCACCACCCAAACTCTCCTGACATCCATTTGCTTCCTTTACAGAATTGGAGGGGACCCTCAAGACATATCCATCCGTTTATTCCTTTTTACAGATACAATCAATCATTTTATTTTATCATTACTTACTGACTTAAAGTGCTGGTTGGCTGTGGCTGGCTACCCCAGTGCCTTGTTCATGGCAATCAGCCATTTTGGCTAATGAGCAGCAGGGCAGTGTGAGAAATGTAGCAGGGCCTTTTGCAATCTCTACCATTGGAGGCCTGGCCTTCACAAACTACAACAATGGCTGTGCTTAGCCACACCCACTTCATCCCTCCCTTGCAGCGCCAATGGCTGTGCTTAGCCACGCCCACCTCATCCCTCCCTTGCAGCGCCAGGAAGGGAAAGCATGAGATTTAAAAACTTTTTAGGCTTCATCAAAGTTGCTTAGTGGTTCTGGAAATTAAAATAACCTTGGGAGACATCCGAACATTATGGAATATTTCCGGGAAAAAAGTTTAGTGTTTCAAATTTGGATTTTCCCCTCCCACCTTTCCTGCATGGCTCAAAACTGTTTCGAAAGTCAAAAGTTGGAAGTTTTCTTTACAAGTTTCAGGCTCTTCCAAACAAACCTATCCAACCCAAGTATGTACACATAAAAATCTACTAATATAGTTATTAACTAGAATGATCTAATTATTTCATAAATTATGCATAGCTCATGTGTTTTGTAACTGAGCATTGGAACCTGCATGCAAATTTAGTTTAATGACTTTGCCCTTCAAATTTGTTTTATCAGTCACGAATGGCAAGTCAAGGTAAGATAGTGCAGGGAATAGAAACATGCGAGGTTTCCTAGGTGACAGTTTTGTCTCTCAGAAACATGAAGTGAACTGAGAAAATGATGTGTTTATGTATGTGTAAGTGACAACATATATTTACTTAGGTTTAAGTGGAGGACAAACCAAGCGGACAAGGTAGAAACGGAAGATAATAGGATTATCTAACCGGTGATTCTGTTGAAACATCTGCTGTCCACATCCATGTGCCTGCAACTCTGTGTAAGCACAGCAGGCAACCCAGTCAAACCTTGAATGTACTAATTAAAAAACTAAATTAATATTTAAACGATCTGTCAGGTGGGGATGTTTTATGGCACTCTAAACCCCAAAGCTACAATTTTAAAAACAGTAATTTCACTCTTAAATCATGTTTTGGCATTGCAGCTCATTCCAAATATGACAAGAAATATGACCATATAATACTATTTTCCTGTATTGTTCAGAATTAAAATCCATAGCAAGGCCAGACATTAAGCTTATATAAAGACTTTAACTGTAACATGCTCTCTTTCATTATGAACTGAAAGGTTTTTTTTATGAAAAGGAAAGTATACAATTTGCAATTGTACACTATACACTACATATACTGTAGTCCAAGGTGGAAAAATGTCATAACTGCTGCTACAGTAACATAAAATTTAAATACAATTTAAATATATTAAGGGGCAGGTAGGCAAAGTGACCAAAACAGTGTGAACACAGCAAATATACCGAAGGTGATATTCTAAGCTTATATAAACAATAATTTGAAGGAAAACATACAATTTATTATTTATACACACACACACACACACACACACAAAGCATAAATGTTGTATACATATTTGAACTCTACATTCTATATTTCCCTGGCAAAGAATTAA
Source organism: Anolis apletophallus (assembly GCA_030556195.1). NCBI lineage: Eukaryota > Metazoa > Chordata > Lepidosauria > Squamata > Anolidae > Anolis > Anolis apletophallus. The sequence goes on along the minus strand of JARBWK010000010.1, from coordinate 38,919,286 downwards.
GGTTTATGTCCCATCAGTAGAAGAAATATATTGTGGGAGGACTTGGGTGAGGGCCTTTACTGTTGTGGATTCCCGTCTACACTGCCATATCATGCAGTTTGAAACTGCATGATATGGTCAGTGTAGACATATATAATGCAAGGTGGCTGCCATGTTCAGCATGGCTGGGCAGTAGGGCTCATTCCCACCTCCAGGCAGCTGATGAAGTTCCTTTCTGGGCTCTATGCGAGCCCAATCTGGAATCCGATACACTGAATCAGCTATACATTTTGGATCCGTGTAAAAGGGCCTTGAGACGGTGCATCTACAACACTGTAGAATTAATGCAGTTTGATATCCTTTATCTGCCATAATTATGGAATTTTTTGGAGGTGCAGTCTTCTCTGTCAAAGGGTTCTGGTTAGGTTTGTGCATTTCAGCTGAACCTCAATTTGTTTGTGCTGGTCAGATTCTGTTAGATCCCCGTATCCTTTTTTGTGTATCTCCTGAAAATGGGCAGGTAGTCACATAGCCATTTTCAGTCCTCAGCCAAAAATGTGACTAAATCTGGCCCACTGGTGGCAATGAGGAACTTACGAGGTTCCCCTTTCCATTCCTGGGACCTTTTCTTTTTCCCCTTCAAGGATGCGGAGTTTCAGCAATGGGATTAAGGAAGCAGATACAGCTTGCGGAAGACACGCCACAGCGTACTTCAATACTGATTGGCCCAACAGGCAGGACTCACAGGGAAACGCCTCTTTGCACATCTCGTGAGGCCAAATAGAGGAGGAGCAGCCGGTTGCCACGTGGTCCCATTATGGATGGAAGAATATGATGGCTGGGTCTTTGCTGTTATGGCCATCTGACCAAGCTGAACAAGCTGGATTAGCCGAAGGGAACTGACCACTCAGAATCCATGCACAAGCCTAGTTCTGGTGCCTCACCTAACTACAAAACTTCAAGATTCCATAGCACTAAGCCATGGAGTTAGTGAAGTCAAATTGCATTAATTTGGTAGTATAGATACACCGCTGTGTAGATACACCCACAGAATGCTCTGCTGCTGAACTGATGTCATCATTATGAGGGTTTTTTTCTTACTGATCTCATTAACTCTGGTTCTTTGTGATTTCCATTCACCATTTCTGCTCTTGACCTTTGGAGTTATGGATGCCAGAAGAGACCATCAGTGGCCTGAGAGTATTATGTTTTCTTATTTTGCTGTTATTGTTTTATTTTAAATTAGTATTCTAAATTGTTAACTGCCTTACATTCCCTGGCTGAGAGACAGCAAAATAAAATATCAAATACATAAATAAATGCACAGATGAATAAATGCACCAAAATCAATTAAGATGCCTGAAAGTGCACATATTCTTCTACCACAACACTATTTTAACATTGTTATAGGTCTTTAATGTATGACTTCTGACATACATATCATAAGCATGGCAAGTTTGTTGTTTCCACTATCGCACTGTTATTGGAGTTTAAGAAAAGTAAATCTTATTTCCAAGGCTCAGCCAGGAGTAACCGACAAAAGGTAAATTGCAGCGAGGATACATTTACTTCCAAAGAAAGAGGATTATAATGTCTTCCTGGGCTATTTTGTTTCTAGAAATATCCTAGTACAGAATTATCTTGGGAATTCAAAGTGCTGGGTACTTACTGACCCAGAACTGCAAATGTATTCCCCAGAGATTGTGTTTTCCATATTGTAGTTCAGTGTTTGATTTGCATAAAGACTGCATGGCTATTGCTCTGCCACATGCTATGCAAATCTCTGCGCATCCATTGGCTGATTAATGCTACTAGTTGATCCCTGGGATTTATGGAAGGGAAGCAGGGTGTAGATTGAAGAATGTGCCTCAGCATAATATTTAAGTCAATAATATTACTTTTTTATTCCAGTGGCAGCAGAACGGCATTTTATCAACATTAAAAATAAATACATAAATGCCAGAGTCCTACAAACAAGCATGCACCTATGTGTTTGTACAAACTTAACCCCTTCCACAAAACTGTGATCCAACAAAGGAGAAAAATGGCTGCATATGACTTTCCCACGGTTTAAAACAAATGTTTCTCCAACTGTACAAGTGGGCAGGCACCCCAGAATAACAGTTTGTTTATACTATACAGTGAAATTATGTTACTGCATTCATTCAAGTCATTTCCAACTTGTGATTTTAAAACAAATCTATCACAGGCTTTTCTGGGGTTGAGAGTATGTGACTTGCTCAGGAATACTGTGACAATCAAATCTAAGGAATTGTCACAATTCTGTAACAGTTGTTTACACAGTCCTGTTGCTTCATCAAGCATGTACAGCAAAACTGGTGCCTCAGAAATATTGTTTCCCCCAGCTAGGTTCATAAAATACTCAAATGCATTTAAATCATATGCAAAGTTTTTGGCATGCTCCTGCTTCTAGAGATTTCCATTCCATTTATTACTCCCCAAAGCGTAACATGTGTCAAATTTTTCACTCATTTTTCTAATAGCACATTGTTTGTTTTCCAACTAGAAAGTTTTCCCCCCTTTTGTTTCTGTATGTATGCTATGCTCCATGGAATTTCCAGGGATTATCACTGAATTCTATATAGGATGTGTAGCCGGCCTTCGTTATTTTAAAATCATGCTGTGCATATATTAGAGGAGAGTATGGAAAAGTTACTTTCTTAGACTAGGCTTCCAAGGGGATTCCCCAGCTAAGGCACAAGACATAGATGCAATATTTATTTACAGTATCTATATTCTGCCCTTCTCACCCTGAAGGAGACTCAGAACACATACACCGCAAACATTCAATGCTGTTATATACTGAAAAGAAAGACAACTGTATATAGATAGCATCTTGGAGGCTGTGCTTGGTTCCGGCCACCAGCGGGTGGGGGGTGCTGTCACTCCATCTTCCCTGCCGCTGGACAGACTGTGCTCTAGCAGCATGAAATGCAGAATCAACCTTAAGAAATGGGGACACAAAGTGGAGTCCATGGCATGTGAGTGTGGAGAAGAGCAAACCACAGGCCACCTATTACAATGCAGTCTGAACCCTGCCACAAGCACAATGGAGGACCTACTTATAGCAACACCAGAGACACTCTAAGTGGCCAGCTACTAGTCAAAGGACATTTAATGTAATGCCAAGTTTTAAAATTTTGTGGTTTTTTAAATACATTACAACTGTATCATTGGTTTGCTTCTGATACAATAAAATACATCTTCCCTGCCAAAGAGCTTTGTTTGTAAACTTCCTCCTTGATCAAATTGCCGGCATTTTTCTGGCATTTTCTTATCGGTGCCTTAAATTCCTCCTCACTTTAAAGTAGTACCTATTTACAGTATCTCCTCACATTTGTTTTGGAACTGCTACGTAGGCAGAAGCTGAGCTAAAGGCGAAGAGCTCAACCCGACCTCGTGTTTTCTCCCACAAGTAGATCATTACTGTTAGAAATAATATTGTACTTCATCTGCCTGGCAGGATGTGCTGGCAACACTTTTACACAGAGGTTGCTGGTTTAGACATCAGTCTCTAAATGTAACTCCTTGGCTGGAGGACAGGTTAAAAATGTAACTATAAAAAGTGAGCATTTTAAAATCAGGTAATAGTTGTGGAAGAAAGACACATGTTTGGATGAGTGTAATTTGATGTACGTGGGACGATTTTAAAAGAATGCTTAAAAACTTTAGCTGATTCAAAAAGCTCTAGCCATATTGTTATTAGGCTTGGTTGAGCCATTAAAAATGGTTCTAAACTACAAATGGGGGGGGGTGTTAAAATTAGTAATAGAAATACCAAAAAAATCCAGAAAATTCTTAATTGATATGTAATTAATAACAAAATTCGTTATTAGTTCTTATTCCAGCGCATGCGCACAGCAGGAAAACAGGGCTGACATCACAGGCAAATCAAAGGGGAAACATTTGCCTTCACTTCTGGAGTGCAATTGACTGGAGCTGAAGATTTATAACATATAGAAATGGTACCACCAACTTTCTGCATATTGATGAAAGTACAGAGAGTGTAAATAAATATACTAATAACATGATAGAAGCAAGCTAATGAAGCTATATCAACAAATAATCAATTAGTGCAAATGAAATGAACAGATATGAGCTTCTTCTAACACGGTGGTTCTCAACCTGGGGTCCCCAGATGGTTTTGGCCTACAACTCCCAGAAATCCTAACAGGCCAAAACTGGAATAAACCACACTGAATTCTAGATGGGACTCCAAATAGGCGGGAGGGAGTGAGGGGGGTATTCTTGGAAGCAGCAAAAAGGAGGAGGAGGAGGAGGAGGAGGAGGAGGCGGCTGGTGCAATCACAATGTATCGGCAGGTGTGAGGGGAAAGCAAACAAGTCTACAGGGGTGGTTTCCGCAAGGGTAGTAGTCTATCCACTCATAATATCAGGTAATCTTTGCAGGAATAGGGGTCAGTTACTTGTAATCCACAATTACATGTGTTGTAATCCACTCAGGAGTGATCTCAATAGCCGCGCTGAGGAAAAACGTGGAAGAAGCCCAGGCTGCAGCGCTGGCTGGGGGAGAGAATGCCATCGATCAGGCCAGCTGAGCCAGTGGATCAACAAGGGTGGTTCCCGCAAAGGAAGTAGACAAGCAGAGCGTTCCACAATTGGCTTGGGGTGATGCATTAAATGTTATCTTTGGAGGCATCACCCCAAGCTGATTGTGGAACGCCTGCTTGTCTACTTCCTTTGCGGAACCACCCTTGTTGATCTACTGGCTCAGCTGGCCTGATTGATGGCATTCTCTCCCCAGTGAGCGCTGCAGCCTGGGCTTCTTCAGGGTAACTTACACAGTACACACACCAGAGTCCTGTCCCTGCCTTCTGTCTGGTCGGGGGAAGCAGGGGGAAGCATGCTAAAGGTTTGCCAAAACAGCAGACATGAGCAATGGGTGGCAGAGGCAATGGATCAATCCATTCCTCTGCCATCCATTGCTCCTGTCTGCAGTTTTGGCAATGCTTTAGCATGCTTCTTCTGCTTCCCCCGACCAGACAGAAGGCAGGGATAGGACTCTGGTGTGTGAGTGTACTGTGTAAGTTACCCTGAAAAGTAATTTTGGAGGACATAGATATTTCTGTTAGAAGAATCTCTACTGAGAGGGGAAGATACGATCTAATTACAATAATTAAGAAAAATGGCGGCCCCCAAGTTTGGTAAGGAAATTATACTTCCGGGTTGGAGCACATGGTTCAAAAAACAATTAAATTAACTTTTTTTAACGAATTTAATCCGATTTCAAATAATTTTTAAACTGCAGAGACCAACCCTAATTGTTATATTAACTAGGACTGGCTGCATGGAATATGTAACTTCCTTGTTGCAGCAGCTTTAGTGGTGATTTGTTACCAGACAGTATTCAAATTAATGCAGAGCCCTATTCAGTAAAGATCTAGGTTATTTGACACACACAATAATAGACTCTTAGTGTTGGGAAAAAGTACAGGGGTCATATAGGCCCCTTTTACACTGCCATATTAAATTCAGATTATCTACTTTGAACTGGATTATATGGCAGAGCAGACTCATATAATCCAGTCCAAGCAGATAATTTGGATTATCTGCTTTTATAATCTGGATTATATGACAGTATAGAAGGGCCTATAGTTTAACCCCTTGCCTCTCAGCAATGTAGTATTAAAAGACTCTCAACAGATACCCCCAAGACACTGTTTAAAGACCTTCAAACATGGAAGATCCATTCAGGATTTTATCACATTCGAATGAGGCAAATCCATGGGGTCCAGGTGGGAAGTGTGGAGAACCAATCACTCCATGCCCTGCATCACTTGACTCACCTCTGGCCCCATCCCACTGGGGGAAGGGTTATCGCCCAGCTTCCCTCCATTGTTACAAAGGCAACACAGGAAGCTTTCCGTGTTGCTGTGGTGGCAGCATGTGCAGCTTCCTCTCCTCTTTTACCACAAAGCCCAGACAGAAGTTGATGTTTGTCATGTAATGGGCTCCATGGAAAAATGGGAGAAGAAGTGGCATACAATGGATATATCAGTCCATCTGGTGAGGTCACCAATCTATTCCATCGTCAAACAGCTCTTACTGTAAAGAAATTCTTCATGATATTTAAGGAGAATCTCTTTTCTTGAAATTAGAATCCATTGACTCATGTTTCATTTTTGGAGCCTCAGAAAACAAGTTTGCTTTTACTTCTACATGACCTTTCTGCTTTGCAACTAGAGAAAATGTATCCATTGCACATACAGCTAGGAATTTTCAGTATAGCAACCAACAGTTTGGTAATATTTTTAAAATACTTTAAAATGTTATACCAACGAGGAGGTAAAATTAACTCTCAAATCAGCAATTAGTACTTTTAGAGCTGGGGAGCTGGCAACTGTACTTACTAGAAGTCCAAGTGTTTGCAATACATGAAGTTCATGCCATTCATCTGCTAGTACACTTATTAAATATATTGTAAGGCACAAGAAACCTGACTTCTGAACCGTATGGCTTAGAATGTGTGAACATGATCTCTGCATTCACTTCAGTGAAGGAGACCCATTTATGTGTGCAAGTCTGTCAAATCTAAGACTGATTCCCTATCGCAAATCAGAAAATAGCACCTTTGCTTAATGGATGAACTGATACCTAATCCCTGGGGGTAATTCATCAGAGTGAAGTTAATTGCTTTTAGAGTGGGTGGTTTGAGAAAGGGGCTGTCTTAGCATAGTGCTCTATAAATATATATTAGCCAAACACTGTTCCTGCAGTATCATGGCTTGGCATAAAGTCTCGTGTGTGTGTGTGTATAGGAATTGACAAAACAATTCCTCCAATGAAGTTGCATTGCACCAATTTAATATTTGAAAATTAAGCCAAATTCCTTTGGTTCAGCATTTCTCAACCTGGGGGTCGGGACCCCTGGGGGGGGAGTCACGAGGGGGTGTCAGAAGAAATCGCCAAAGGCCACCAGAAAACACAGTATTTTCTGTTGGTCATGGAGGTTCTGTGTGAGAAGTTTGGCCAAATTCTATCATTGGTGGGGTTCAGAATGCTTTTTGATTTAGTTGAACTATAAATCCCAGCAAGTACAACTCTCAAATGTCAAGGTCTATTTCCCCCAAACTCCACAAGTGTTCACATTTGGGCATACTGAGTATTCTTGCCAAGTTTGGTCCATACCCATCGTTATTTGAGTTCACAGTGCTCTCTGGATGTAAGTGAACTACAACTCCAAACAAAACTCAAGGTCAATGCCAACCAAACCCTTCCAGTATTTGCTGTTGGTCATGGGAATTCTGTGTGCCAAGACTGGTTCAATTTCATCATTGGTGGGGGAAAGAATGTTCTTTGATTGTAGGTGAACTATAAATCCCAGAAATTACAACACCCTAATGACAAAATCAATCCCCCCCCAACCCCATCAAATTTGGGCATATTGGGATTTGTGCCAAATTTAGTTCAATGAATGAAAATACATCCTGCATATCAGATATTTATATTTCGATTCATAACAGTAGCAAAATCACAGTTATGAAGTAGCAACAAAAATAATGTTATGGTTGGGGATCACTACAACACAAGGGACTGGATTAAGGGTTCATGGCATTAGGAAGGTTGAGAAACACTGCTTTAGTTCCTCTGTCTCAAAGAAAGGGCCAAGGATCAACAAGTATGAGGCAGCTGAAGGCTTGGCATAAAAGCTCAGGGACCACTTTCTTGAGACTCATCAGATTTTGTGCTTTATTCAAATGCATGTGCCAGTAGCTGGTTGGTTCATTACTGCTACTCGCACCTCCACTAATCTTTATTTAGCAGATAGCAGCATTTAACAAATGCCATTTGTATGCTGAATGGTTAAGGGAAATGTTGACACATTTCTTGATAAGACTGCTATCATTTATATCAGCCATATTTAGAATGTAAATAGTTAAACTTTTTTGCTCTGGTAATTTCAACTGAGCCAGCATGCTGTCATGATTTACACATTCAAATATGACTCTGAAAACCAGGGTTCAAATCTCTGGTCAGCCATGGAAGCCTACTGGGGACCTTGGGCAAGTCACACTCGCTTAGCATCAGAGGAAGGCAAAGGCAACCCTCCTTTGAAAAAAGTGTGCCATAAAATTCTAGTGATAACTTTGCTTTGGCCACCATAAGTTGGAAATGACTTAAAGACACAAAACAACAACAATTTTAATGGGACTATTTTGATTCTTGTTCTTCTTACATGCTGATTTTAAGCAAATGTTGAGTGCCATTTGAATTGTATTTATATTCTGGGCAACAATTACAGAATTCAGAATGCACTAAAATATTCTAGCTATACGAGGGGTGCTCATTAGGTAGATCGCGATCTACTGGTAGATCGCGTAGAGTGTTCTGGTAGATCGCCGGCAGGGCGGGAGGAAGGCTCAGTCCCGCCCTGCAGGCTCCCGACGCCGCCCAAGTGCTGCCAGCCCTGGGGTATCTGAGGTCCTTTCCACACAGTTGAATAAAATCCCATGTTATCTGCTTTGAATCAGATTATATGGCAGTGTGGACTCAGAAAACCCAGTTCAAAGCAGATATTGTGTTATATGTTTCACATTTTTGTAGTGGGTAGGTAGATAATTTTGACTTGGTTGTTTTATAAATAGCTCGCATGTTGAAAAAGTGTGAGCACCCCTGAGCTATACCATTCCAAAAGAGGATGGTAACACTGAGCATACAACATTATGACTAGATATATCCTATTGTTTTGTTACGCTGGCTGAAAGGCTAGAGAATCTATCGCAGCCTTGCAAAACTCAAAATATACAAGTTCAACACTCCACCAGTTTAAAGAATTAATTGCACGCCTCTCCCTGAGTTTGGAACAGTTCCTTTTTTTCAGATGGTAGCTCTGTAATTGCCCATCTAGCAAGCTGGACAGATCAATTGGTACAATGGCTGAAATTTAGTGCTGAAGGATAGAGATACGGTTTCTTTCATTTTTCTTCACAATCACTTTGTCAATCTTCCAATGATTCTTTTGTTATGTCACTTTTTGTGCTACTTGAGTAAGTGAATAACCTTTCTTGAGTAAGTTTGTTAACCTTTCTGAAGCTGGAAGAGGGAAAATGGATTCACACAGAGAAGATTTTTCAATTGTTGTCCACTGTCCATTGTATTTAATTTATAATATACATGTTATTTAATTTAATTTATGTGTCCCCATGCTCAGAATAGATCACACTATGGACAAAAAGAGGTCCCTATTTTAGGTCTTGATCCATGGCTCAATCTAATCTGGTTTTGAGGAGCTAGAAGGTTAAGATCTTTTGGGGAGGCCCTGCTCTTAGTCCCACAGGTGTGGTTGGCAGGGATACTTGAGGATAATAGAGAGAGATAACAGTTACAGAAACCAGAGAAGTCATCAATAGCAAAACACCTGATGAACCAACCTGGGCACAGCATATTATTTGAGAACACAGAAATGCTGGACCACTCTAACAACTACCATGTCAGACTATACAGAGAAGCCACTGAAATCCACAAGCACATAGACAATTTCAACAGAAAGAAGGAAACCATTAAAATGAACAAAATCTGGCTACCAGTATTAAAAAAACCCTCTAAAATCAGGACAGTAAATAAAGAACAACACTAAAAAAACAGGGGAATTCCAGGCAATAATCAATCAGGACCAGGTAACACCTCCCAACAACGGATCCCCTCAGGCAACAATCAGCCAGGCTTTGAAACTACAAGGCCATTAAATGCTAATCAAGGTGGTCAGTAGCAACATTCAAACTTGCCTCTACCAGACAAGAGTTCTTTCTCCCACTTTGGACATTCCACCCTGGACAAATATCAGTGTGCTGCAAGAAGCAAGTATCGAAGAAGTGCTCCTACACTATTAATTCCACTGGAGTGGCCATGTTGTCCAAATGCCCGATCACTGTCTCCCAAATCAGTTACTAAGGACCTCTCAACAGCCTTTGATACCATTGACCACGGTATCCTTCTTGAATGCCTCACGGATATGGGACTTGGAAGTACTGTTCTGCAGTGGCTCTCGTCCTTCCTTGTGGGTCATTCCCAGAAGGTGTTGCTGGGGGACACCTGCTCATCCTCACAACCATTGACTTGTGGTGTCCCACAGGGATCAGTACGGTCCCCCATTTTGTTTAACATTTACATGAAGCTGCTAGGAGAGATCATCTGGAGTTTTGGGGTCAGATGTCATCTGTATGCAGATGATGTTCAGCTCTATCATTCCTTCCCACCTGTCACTAAGGAGGCTGTTCAGGTCCTGTACCAGTGCTTGGCAGCAGTGATGGTCTGGATGAGAGCAAACAAATTGAAACTGAATCCAGACAAGATAGAGGCCCTCCTGGCCAGTTGCAAGACTGAACAGGGCATAGGGTTACAGCCTGTGCTGGATGGGGTTACACTCCCCCTGAAGACACAGGTTTGCAGCTTGGGAGTGATCCTAGACTCATCGCTGAGCCTGGATCCCCAGGTCTCAGCAGTAGCCAGGGGAGCTCTTGCACAGCTAAAACTTGGGTGCCAGTTGCGCCCGTACCTTTGGAAGTCTGACTTGGCCACAGTGGTCCACGTTCTTGTTACACCCCAAATAGACTACTGCAACACACTCTACATGTGGTTGCTTTTGAAGACTGCCCTGAAGTTCCAACTAGTCCAATGATCAGCAGCCAGGTTACTCACTGGAAGGGCATACAGAGAGCATACAACCCCTTTGTTATGCCAGCTCCACTGGCTGCTGATCTGCTACTGAGCACAATTCAAAGTGCTAGTCTTAACCTTTAAAGCCCTGAACAGTTCCAGCCCAGATTACTTGTACGAACATATCTCCCATTATGGACCACCACAAAGTTTAAAATCAGCTGGAGAGGCCATGCTCTCGATCCCAGCACCATCGCAAACATGACTGGTGGGGACAAGAAACAGGACCTTCTCAGTGGTGGCCCCTCGCCTGTGGAACTCTGTCACCAGTGACTTCAGATTGGCTACCTCCCTCCTGTCCTTTAGAAAAAAACTCAAAACTTGGTTATGGGACCAAGCATTTGAACAGTAGCAGCAGCAATCGGGAATAAGGCTCATTGTGATATGTATGACAATGGAATGTCCCAGGCGCTGATTTTAAACCAGTGTAATTTAAATCAAATGTTTCTTAATACTTTAATGAACTGTTTTTAAATATGTTTTATAATTATGGTTAGCACTTGAATGAGTGCTTGCTGTAAAGGTGCCCTGAGTGCCCCCCTCCCCCTGAGGGGTGTGTGTGTGTGTGTGTGTGTGTGAAGGATGAGGTACAATGTACAAAATAAATAAATAAATAAATAAATATACTCCCAACTCAAGAATGGGAAACATAATGTTAGTGGACAGGAAAAGAGATTTAAAGATGGGCTTAAAGCAGCCTTAAAACTGTGGCATAGACACTGAGAACTGGGAAGCCCTGGCCCTTGAGTGCTCTAACTGGAGGTCAGCTGTGACCAGCAGTGTTGCAGAATTAGAAGAGGCACAAATGGAGAGCAAAGAGGGGGAACGTGTCAAGAGGAAGGCATGCCAAGACAACCCTGACTGGGAATGCCTTCCACCTGGAAACCAATGTCTTCACTGTGGTAGAACATGCGGATCAAGAATAGAGCTCCATAGCCACCTACAGACACTACACATGGAGGACCAGGCTATGAGGGATCACCGAAGCAGTAACAGTCCACAGAGATATAGATCTCACCTGCCTCATTTTCAACAGACCTCACAACCTCTGAGGATGCCTGGCATAGATGTGGGTGAAACGTCAGGAGAGAATGCTTCTGGAACATGGCCATACAGCCCGGAAAACTCACAGCAACCCAGTTGCAGAAATATTAAGACAAAGATGCTGTAACTATATCCTGCCTTGAAATGCAATCAATTTCTTTCTTTTGCATTCTACTGATTACAATTTACACCAGTGCAGGCTTTCTTCTCATAGCAAAATAGGCCCATGATCTTCACTCACAACAATGGTTTGGATCATAAGATAAGGTAATTTGAGCACATTTGTAGAAAAGATACTTATTGTATCAGCTTTTCTTCCTATGAGCAGTAAAGATCCTATCTAATGCTAAGGATTTTTTTAGAGCTAATATTCCAACTATGAAAAACCTCAAGCAAAAAAAAAGAAAGAAAAAAGAAAGAGGACAGCATGTTTTATCATGCCTACCTTTTCTTATTAATAGCGTTTTCCTTCACAGAACTCAAATTACAAAGTCCACAAAAGAGTGACATTTTTATTGATCAAACAAAATCAATAATCAGTACAGATCCCTCTAAATTTTTCTTAACAATCAGTAACCCCTGAGTACAATAGAACATAATTCCGTACGCAAGAATTCATTTCCAAATTGGCCTTTGATCAACAACAGTTAACAGATAATCCAGTGGTTCATGCACCAATGTAAATCCTGAACTCAGTGACATTTACACTGTGTAAGTACTATTCTTGCTGCCTCATCAAATCTGTACTGTGGGAAGTAATACCTTTTCAAAACATATCTTCTCTTAGGCATGTAGTTTTGGGGAGAGGCAAAATTAGGGCATTGCCCACTTAGAATTCCGTTCCATTCAAACAAAATTTTCTTTCAGTCCCCAATTTCCTACCCTTGCAGCAAGACATTGATATTAGCACCTAGAACTATATATTTGCTTTATTACCTTGACTTTGCTTTCCCTTTACTTAGATGCTTAAACTATATATCCAAAGTGCTGAAGTGAAGTTTTAAGTTACTGCAATGGTTCTTTCCAATGTTCAAGTGAAATCTACCTGCTGGAGTGTCTCCATGGGATCCCAATATTTCACATTATCACATTTACTTCCTCAGCTGTGAACCACAATACAATATAATATAAATAATAAATTTTATTTATACCCTGCCACTAACTCCCAGGACTCAGGGTGGCTCACAAAGCACTCAAAGTTGCAAACACGCAAGATTACAAACAGTGCAAAGACAATGGGTTGATGTAGGTATTTCGGACTATATGGCCATGTTCTAGAAGCATTCTCTCCTGATGTTTCGCCTCATCTATGGCAGGCATCCTCAGAGATTATGAGGTCTATTGGAAACTAGGAAAATGGGGTTTATATATGTGGAATGACCAGGGTGGGAGAAATAACTCTTTTCTGTTGGAGATAAGTGTGAAAGTTTCAGTTGGCCACCTTGATTAGCATTTGGTGGCCTGACAGTTTTTAGGGGTGGCTTGTTACTGCCTGGGGGAGTCCTTTGTTGAGAGGCGATTAGCTGTTCCTGATTGTTTCTTGTCTGGAGTTCCTCTGTGTTTGAGTTTTGTTCTTTATTTACTGTTATAATTTTAGAGGTTTTTTTTAATACTGGTGGCCAGATTTTGTTCATTTTCATGGTTTCTTCCTTTCTGTTGAAACTGTCCACATGCTTGTGGATTTCAATGGCTTCTCTGTGTAGCCTGACCATGAACATACAGTCCAAAAAGCCTGCAAGAATCCAGATTCCCACCATGAAAGCCTTTGACAATGCAAAGACAATACCACAAAAGCAATAACCAACATAAACATCACCCCCGGCGTTAAGATCGGTAAAGTGCAACAATAGCTGCAGGTATAAAACAACTGCAATCAATATACTAGAGCAGGGATAAACAAAGAGCATTCTCTGAGCTGAATGCTGTCCCCAGTTCTATTTTATAGCCCTTAGCACTTTCCTACAGACAGGCTAGACACCTATCCCTGTGAATTCCTTCTCCTGGAATCCTACAGGGATGACAATTAAAAACTTAAATAGGTTAGAGCCCCCTTGTTATAAATAACCAGAAGCAGATTTCTGCAGGCTGAGAGATCTCAGAGGAGGCTGGGGCAGAGGATTGCCCCCAGTACCTGCCATAGATGATTGCCACATTGACCCATGTTTGTTCTACAGCATGGAGAAAACCCATTCTTTCCTTCATTTCCTGAAATACATACAGATCTACTCAGTTAAAATGTACCATAGATATGTCCTTGGCCATTACAGCTTTAACAGAAATTTAGCAGCAGAAGCAGCAATAGCATGGAAAGAATCAGGATGGCTTCCTGCATTACAAAGAGCAATTCCACATACAGACATTTAAATTAAAAAACAATGCACACATGTAAATAACAGCTATGTGAGCCATACCTTGCTGAAGTCCTGGATTGTTGTAAGTTTTTTGGGCTGCATGGCCATGTTCCAGAAGCATTCTCTCCTGATGTTTCGCCTGCATTTATGACAGGCATCCTCATTGGTTGTGAAGTCTGTTGGAAACTAGGAGTGTCCATTGGAGGTAGGTGTAAATGTTTCCATTGGTAACCTTGATTAGCATTTAATGGCCTAGCAGTTTTCAAGATCTAGCTTCTAATATAGTATGTTATAGTATATTGGATATGACTGATCGGCCCCTCTGCTCCCCTCCGAGGGCGACGTCGGCCGACCAGCAGCCCCAGGGGGTCGTTCTTGGAGATCCCCAGACCCCGTGCAGCCTGGTCTGGCTGGGGAAGGCTGCAGAACTGCCCCAGAGGACACCTAAGACGCCGAAGCCACTGAAAGACGGATGGGTCATCCGGCCGGTGACTGCCTCCGGCGCCCGTTTCTTAAGATCGCTTGGCAGAAGACGTTCTTTAAGATCGACCCTACCGACCCCCCAGAGGGCAGAGGCTAAGCGGGCAGCCAACCTGGGACCCCGGCTACTCAAGGCGCCGGCGACCAAAAGAGCAGCTCGCCATTAAGGCCATGCCAAGTGACCCAGGACTTTCCCTCGGACAAACTCGACCCTCAGCGTATGCCGAGCTGATTGAGGAGTATAACAAACTCATGGCCCATTTCTCGGACTTTGGAAAGAGGTTCGGGGTCTACTAGGGCTAATGGGGATCCCTGCACTGGAGGTCCCAACCCTGAACCAGGAACCCGGTAACTGGGGTAACTCCTGCGGAGGCCCCACTCAGACCAGGACTTCACCTGGGACAGATCCTGGGACTTCCCCACAAGCGCCCCGGAGCCGGACCTGGCCGGGCCTGCCTCCAATGCTGGAGGGACCCTGGAGGATCCGGATCCAAACTGGGAGAGGCAGGCCCCTTACATTGGAGACATGTCAACCATGATGGGCGACAAGACCTCAGAGACGGCTGAGACGTCCGGAGGAGCTATGGCGGATCCTAGCCGGCCACAGAGCCAGGATGCACAGCTCGACTCTCTGACCACCTACCAGCTCGCACTGGAGGAGACACCTGGGGGTTCTGAGGATCCCACGGCGGCCCCGAAGACCCGTTGGTGGCTGTGGACTCGCCGCCGGTCTCCCTCAACGTCTCGGCTGTCCTGGCCCACCCTCCGGATGGCTTCCGGCCACGTCGGGCTGCGAGGAACTGGGGGAGCCTGCTGGACGAGGAGAGGCCCAACATGGCGGGTGGCCTTGAGAACGCCCAGCCACACCATGTGTCCAGACCCTGGGAGGAGACGGGACCCGAAGCAGCAACCTGCCGCTGGAGGCCCCGCCCTTTGAGGGCTCCGCACCCGGATGCAGTCGGCCATCGGAACTCCCGCCCCTGGAGGACCTTGCACCCGGCACTGCCCGGAAGCAGCGGTGCCCCAGGAAAAGACGGAGACGAAAACGGAAGCGGAAGGAAGGACACTGTGTACCTACCCGGACCACGGACTGGAGGACAGGGCCGACCCTCCCCAGAGAGGGCCGGGACGACAGACCCAGTCTCCTCGTGGTTCCACCGGTTGAAGGCCGGCCCAGACAGAAGTCGATGCCGCCTCGGAGGACGTTTTCAACCAGGACCTTCTGGAGCTCCTGCCACAGGCAGTCGAAGCTCCGAGGGTTTTGCCCACCTACCACGAAGGACAACAAGGACTCTTGGCGGACGGGTTGGAGCTGCGAACGCAGGCTCCCACACGGGAGCCCGGCCCCGTCCCCTCCTTGTGCCTGGATGCAAACGATCCTGCTGAGGCCCCTTGCCTGCCATCCTTTGATGGCGGGATGATGCCTTAGCGGGCCATCGTTGCCTGGACTTTCCCCTGCTCCCCCCTCCCTTTCCCCACCCCCCTGCCTTTCCTCCTGTGTCATGTCGCTTATGTAGTTGTTATGATCCTGTAAGTCGCCCGGAGCACTTCCCGTGGAGGGCGACTCATAAATGTTGTAGTTATTATTATTATTATTATATACATATAATATTGATAATATTATAATGTAATACAATATAATACTACTAATAATATGATATTATAATTATATATTTTATATTACATGTAATATTACTAATAATATTACAGTATAATGTTATAGGGCAATGTAATATATAATATTGATATTGTGCTATGGCAATAATAAAATATATTGTACTTACAGTTTACTTGTAAGCCGCTCTGAGTCCCCTTCAGGCAGCATATAAATGTCATAAATAAATAAATACTGCCTGGGGAAATCCTTTGTTGAGAGAGAGGTGATTAGCTGTCCCTGATGGTTTCTTGTCTGGAGTTCCCCTGTTTTTGAATGTTGTTTTTAATTTAATGTTTTTAAAATACTGGTAGTCAGATTTTGTTATTTTCATGGTTTCTTCCTTTCTGTTGAAATTGTCCACATGTTTGTGGATTTCAATGGCTTCTCTGTATATTCTGACATGGTAGTTGTTAGAGTGGTCCATCATTTCTATATTTTCAAATAATATGCTTTGTCCAAGTTGGTTCATCAGATGCTCTGCTATGGCTGACTTCTCTGACTGAAGTAGTCTGTAGTGCCTTTCATGTTCCTTGATTCGTGTTTGGACAATGATGTGTTTGGTGGTCCCTATGTAGGCTTGCCCACAGCTGCATGGTATAAACTCCTGCAGAGGTGAGCGGATCCCTCTTGTCCATTGCTGAACGTAGCATTTGTTGAATTTTCTTAGTAGGTCTGTAGGTAGTTTGTGGTTTGACATCACTTTAACTGCCATGGCTCACTGCTCTGGAACTATGGGATCTGTAGTTTTACCGGGTCTTTAGTCTTTTTTGCAGAAGAGTGCTGGTGCCTCGTCAAATTACAACTCTTATGATTCCATAGCACTGAGCCATGATATTTAAAGTTGTGACAAACAGCATTAATTTTGCAGTTTAGATACATCCTTTGGGAAGAATCACATTTTTTTCTTAGCTCAGACATTTCTGCAATCCAACATTTAAAGTATATATTTCTCCAACCATCCTTCAACATCTTCCCATTGTCAGTGTTGCTAATGATTTTCCAGCTAGATGGAGGGGAAGGGCATCAGCTAGTGTAAAATATTGTAAAAAGGAGCTTTAGTAACTGAACCATGTGAAGTAGGTTTCCGATTACAATATATTCTCTGGCCCCATCTACACTGCCAAATAAAATCCAGATTATGTGCTTTGAACTGGATTATATTACTCTACACTGTCATATAATCCAGTTCAAAGCAGATAATCTCAAATTCATATGGCTGTGTAGGTGGGGCCTCTGTTAACTGGAACTCAAGCAAGGAACTCAAGCAATGAAAACATTGAAGAAATAATGCTTTAAATGAAAAGTAAAACAGCAAAACTGTGTTACATTAAGTCTGTATTTATTTGCTTTTAATTGCTGTATTTCAATATTAAAAGGAAGTCAATACAGAGTTTATGTTATGGAATAGAATGAGGATATAGTATTAGTTAGGCTTATTCAGGCCTCCTGGTGGTGCAGAGAGTTAAACTGCTGAACTTGCTGACCGAAAGGCCAGCGGTTCGAATGCGAGGAGCGGGGTGAGCTCCGACTGTTAGTCCCAGCTTCTGCCAACCTAGCAGTTAAAAACATGCAAATGTGAGTGGATCAATAAGTACTGCTCTGGTGGAAAGGTAACGGTACTCCATGCAGTCATGCTGGCCACATGACCTTGGAGGTGTCTATGGACAATGCCAGCTCTTTAGCTTAGAAATGGAGATGAGCACCACCACTCAGAGTCGGACACAACTAGACTTAATGTCAGGGGAAACCTTTACCTTTACTTAGGCTTATTTTATAGCCTAAGCAATCAGAAACTTATCACCAATCCACAAGGATTCTGGTTAATTGAGAGTTTACTGCACAGACATCATCATCATATCATTATCAAAGTTTGGGTTAAACATAAATGGTCACACTCCCTTGTATACTTTGGGGGAATGAGCCCTGAACGTATTATCCACCTGCAGAGATGCTCACTCATCCTAATCCGTTTCTTACAGTTGTTCCTTTGGACTGACATGGATTTCCAGGTGGTGAAAATATATTATTGGTTTGAAGCAAACACACATCAAACTGTTTCCCCAGTATAGGCACTTCATTAAGCTCAGTCATTTATGTGGCTTCGTTCTTCTATAATTTAACAATACTACTGCACTTAAGAGCAGGCAGGTTTTTTAAACACTCTCTGGGAGCAATTTATAGATGAAACGAAAATTTATCTCTAGGCCATGTTAGCAACTCTGGGTATAAAACTGGGCGAGCTAGTTCGTTCTGATTAAGACAGCATGGCTATGATCCTGTGTATCCGAGAGTGTTTGCAGAACATTGTGTACTGTTTCCCTTCTCAACTGGGATATAAAATTCTCACAACATTATCCCACAGGGACCACCTCATGGGGAGGATGTTGCTGCCACCAATGGAATTACATCTCTGACAGAAGAGTATATTGACAGTGATGACAATAACAACACAGTGAGCCCTCAGTATCTGCTCAGGCTTGGTTCCAGGACCCCCACGGAGACCAACATCTGTGGATGCCCAAATCCCATTACATACAGCAGTGCAGTAAAATAGCATCCCTTATATAAAATAGCAAACACTGTAGAATTAATGCACTTTGTGATTACAGTACTTTATCTGCCATGGTTAAATGCTGAATCATAGAAAATGGCTTGGTGAGGAACCAGCACACTGGCAAAAAAAAACCTGTAAAGTTTTTGTAGAACTATAACTCCCACGTTTCCATAGCATTGAGCCATGGCAGTTTAAGTTTTCTCAAATTGCATTAATTCCACAGTGTAGGCTGTCCAAAACACCTGGAGGGCCAAAGTTTGCCCATGCCTGGTGTAGATGCAGCCTGATGATCTGTGAAATAGTGAGAGATAACTTACTTACCTGGTGTAGATGCAGCCTGATGCGAAATAGTGAGAGATAACTTACTTACTTAGGCGATCCCTCATTGGTTGAGTAAGATTGTCTTCCAGGTTTGTTGTACTGGAAGTGGGTATGTAGGTGCCTGTGGAACCCTGTTCTTGACCTGCATGTTCTCCTGCAGTGAGGGCATCAGTTTCCAGGTGGGAGGTGGTTCCAGTCAGGGTTGGCGTGATGTGACTTCTGCTTGGCACATTTCTCTCTTTCGCCCTCCATTCATGCCTCTTCAAATTCTACAGCACTACTGGTCACAGTTGACCTCTAGAATGCTCAAGGGCTATGGCTTCCCAATTCTCTGTGTCTATGCCTCAGTTTTAAAGGTTGGCTTTGAGAGATAACAGCAGGGCATGTCTACATATCAATGTAGTGCTCAAAAGTGCAACAAAATCAAAGTTTGCTTTTTGGATTGTTTACCCACTAAATATTTCCAAACTATAATCAGTCCAATCTGTGGATGCAGAATTTGAGAGACAACTACAATGTGACGAACAATTAAGATAAATATGATCATATTAATACAGTGGACTTTCCGTTATCCAAAACTCTCAAACTAGTGGCAAAAATTAAAGAAATAATACTGTGCTTTAACTAAAAATTAGGAGCCCCCAGTGGTGCAGTGGGTTAAATCACTGATCAGCTGAACTTGCTGACCAAGAGATCAGCATTTCAAATCCAGGGAGTGGGGTGTTAGCCCTGGTTTCTGTCAACCTAGCAGTTAAAAACATGCAAATGTGAGTAGATCAATAGGTACCGCTATGGTAGGAAGGTAATGGTGCTCCATGCAGTCATGCTGGCCAAATGACATAGGAGGTGTCTATGGACAATGCAGGCTATTTGGAAAGAAATGGAGATAAGCACCACCTCTCAGAGCCAGAAGGAGGAAGTCTTGGAAGTGACCTTGGAAGTGTCTACAGACAACGCTGGCTCTTTGGCTTAGAAATAGAGATGAGCAGCATCCCCCAGAATTGGACACAATTTGACTTAATGTCAAGGGGAAACCTTTACCTTTTAATAAAAATTAATACAAAATTGATTTTAGTGGAAATGTTACCGCAAGAAGGTCTTTATGTGTTATGTTGTTTCCCCTGACATTAAGTCTAGTCATCTCCAGCTCAGGGGGCTGGTGGTGCACTTCTTTCTAAGCCAAAGAACTGGTGTTGTCCATAGACACCTGCAAGGTCATGTGGCCAGCATGACTGCATGGAGTACCGTTACCTTCCTGCAGATGCAGTACCTATTGATCTACACATATTTGCATGTTTTTGAACTGCTAGTTTGGCAGGAGCTGGGGTTAACAGCGTGAACTCACCCTGCTCCCTGGATTTGAAGGACAACTTTTTGGTCAGCAAGTTCAACAGGTCAGTGGTTTAACCCGCTGCAGCACCAGTTGGCCCATATTATGCTTATTTTAGTTTAATTTTTGGGGTTCTTTATTGTTTTGTTTTATAATTTTATGTTGAGTTTGTTTTATCCACAGTTTCGATTTGTTGTTTGTTTGTTTTGGTCATTGAATGTTTGCCACTTTGTTACTTTTGCTGGAAACCACCCTAAGTCCCTTTGGGGAGATAGGGCGGGTTATAAATAAAATATTACTATTATTTGTTTTTAATTACTGCATTTCAATACCAATATAAAGCCAATCCAGAGTTTATGATACAGTATAATATTAGGCTGATTTTCAATAATAACTCTTGGGCAACCGGAAAATGCATTTATCCGGCATCTATCAATCCCCCTGGGTGCCGGTTAACCTAGTGTACTGTAGTATTATTATTATTATTATTAGAAACATAACAAGATGTGTCCACAGCAAACAAGATGGTGTTGCATTGGATCACACGTCCCAAGTGTCTAGGACTGTGTGATCTATCCGCGAATATTAGTTAGGTTGATTTTTAATAGTAACTCTCAAGCAACCAGAAACTACATGTATCTGGCATCTACCAATCTCCCTGGGTGCCAGTTAACTGAGTCTACTGTATTAATAATGACAAAGCTTGCAGTGAAACTTGGCCTAGGTTGAAAGAGCAGAACACTAGCAGCTGCAGGGAGAGGAAGGAATAATATGTTCTCTCCCTCTTTATGTAGGTCCCCTTCCCCTTAAGTACCCCCCCCCCCAGAACACTGTATACAATGTGTTCCTTTCCTCCCCCTCCTTTCTCTTTCTTCTTCACTTGCTGCTGGGCACTTCTGTGGGGGTGGCATCCTTAGCCTCCGTGAGTGGGTGGGTGGGTGAGGTTGCATTGGTGCAGCAGCCAGCATCCCATCCCTTGCCCCCCTTCCTTCCTCTTTCCCTCCCTCTGTGCCTGTCGTCTTCCCTGTAGGGGGAAAAAGAGCCAGAGGGGGAAGGCAGCCTGCCTGCCTGTTTCTCTCCCTGCCTGTCTATCTGTCTGCCAGCCAAGTGCTGCTCCCTGGTGCTCAGAGCCTGCTCCATCTCTCCAACTCTCTCCTCTCTCTCATTCATTTCGCCGGCTAACATGCGAGATCATGGCCGCCTTCGGGCTCCTGAGCTATGAGCAGAGACCCCTCAAGCGGTCCCGCTTGGGCCCCCCCGACGTCTACCCGCAGGACCCCAAGCAGAAGGAGGTGAGAGACCCCCCGCTTTTGGAGCCCCCCTCTTCCTCCTCCCGGCCTGGGGCGCACCTGGCTGGCTGGCACCTGAGAAAGGAAGGAAGGAGGAGGAAGGGAGGAAGGCAATCTTAAAAGGAGGGGCAATGGGAAGGTGGAGGGGCGTGTGTGGGGCGCCCCAGTGAGCCCCCCCCCGGGGGGCGCTGCTTCTAGCATGGGAGCCATTCTGCATGGCTTTGGCAGCAGGGCGCCCTCGTGGCTGGGTTGGTGGGCTGCATGCCTCTCTATGGGCCTGGCGCACTCCCCGCCCCCTCTGCCATCTCTCTCCCTCCCCCCCCACTTTTACCCCAAAACTTTTGGAAAATGCCAACGTCGGAAGAGAAAGGCACGCTTCCCCTCCTCCAAGGTGGCAACCCTTTTGGGCAAGGAGTTGAAAGCCTTTTGACACTTGGGGGGAGGGGAATACTTGGAGACGAGACCCCCCCTTCCTTTCTCCCTTTTACACGTGGGAAAGTGGCCTTGGTTCCCCATTCCTTCTCTCCCTTGGACAGACCTGTATTGAACTAGGCATCCTCTGAGCAGGTAGCTTTACTAAACAAACTCCATGGATTAGTTAACTTAAAGGATGGGGAGATGTCAGCCAGTGCTTTCTACACACACCACTCAAAGCAAACAACTTTAAGGATCTATTTGTCATGACAAACTGAGTATCCTTTATCTGGAATCTTGAAATACTCCCAAATTGTTCTAATAGGTGGCTGAGATAATGGCACCTTTGCTTTTGTATAGTTCAGCATATACATTAGGTTCTCAGCTCATCCATGGCGACTGGTAGGTGCCAGATTGTCGTTTCTTGTTGCTTGAAAGTTACTCTTAGATTTATACCATGCCATAAATCAGTGTTTCTCAACCTTCCTAATGCCATGACCTCTTAATACAGTTCTTCCTGTTGTGGTGACCCCCAACCATAACTTTATTTTCATTGCTACTTCATAACTGTAATTTTGCTACTGTTATGGATCGTCATGTAAATATCTGATATGCAGGATGTATTTTCCTTCACTGGACCAGATTTGGCACAAATACCCGATACACCCAAATTTGAATACTGGTGGGGTTGTGGGGGGTTGATGTTGTTATTTGGGAGTTATATTTGCTGGGTTATATTTGTTGGGATTTATAGTTCACCTACATTCTGAACTCCACCAACAATGGAATTGAACCAAACTTGGCACACAGAACTCCCATGACCAACAGAAAATACTGGAAGGGTTTGGTGGGCATTGACCTTTGTGTTTGGGAGTTGTAGTTCACTTACATCCAGAGAGCACTATGGACTCAAACAGTGATAGATCTGGACCAAACGTGGCACAAATACTCAATATACCCAAATGTGAACATTGGTGGAGTTTGGGGAAAATAGACCTTGACATTTGGGAGTTGTAGTTGCTGGGATTAATAGTTCAGCTACAATCAAAGAGCATTCTGAACCCCACCAACGATAGAATTGGGCCAAACTTCCCACACAGAACCCCCATAATCAACAGAACATACTGTGTTTTCTCATGGTCTTTGGAGACTGCTCCGACATCCTCTCGTGACTCCTCAGGTTGAGAAACATTGCCATAAATGCTTCTTGACTTGATATTTAATATTGAAATACAGTAGGCCTAATTCAAAGCAAATTCAGACAAACTTAACACAGAATCATAGAGTTGGAAGGGACCACATGATCATCCCGCCAAACCTCCCGCCATGCAGGTAAAGCACAATCAACATTGGGTTGCTGTGAGTTTTTCGGGCTGTATGGCCATGTTCCAGAAGCATTCTCTCCTGACATTTTACCTCCTTCTATGGCAGGCATCCTCAAAGGTTGTGAGGTCTGTTGGAAACTAGTCAAGTGAGGTTTATATATCTGTGAAATGCCCAGGGTGGGAGAAAGAACTCTTTATGTGCTTGAGGCAAATGTGAATGTTGCAATTGGCTACATTAATTAGCATTGAATGGTCTTGGGCAGTCAACATACCTGACAGATAGCCATCCATCCTCTGTTTAAAAGCCTCCACATCAGGAGCCTCTAATATACTCAAAGGCAGTATAAAATGTGGATTTTAATTTTTATGTAAAGTATTATTTCGTTGAATTTTGGCATGTTGCTTGAGATTTCCAGTTTTTTGAGTTTCAATTAGCTGAGAATCTACTGTATTCCAAAACTGACCATTTAGACGGCTGAGGTAGTGGCACCTTTGCTTTTTGGATAGTTCAGCATATACACACTGTCATTCATGCACAGAATGATAAAATATTATATGAATGTACCTTCAGGCTATGCATTTGGATAATACATTGTAGTTGGGTCCCATCTCCAAGCTATCTCATGATGAATGTGTAATGAACTATGCTTAGTCCAAAATCTGGAGGGAAGTCTGAAATGCAGTGCACGCCTGGTTCCAAGTATTCTCCAAGCAGGTAGTGCCAGTCACTGACTAGTTAGCTTAGCTCAGAAAGTGGCAAGATGCTAGCAAAAGGTCCTGATTTGTTTTACAACATATCATTGAAACTTTTAGTATCTGTTTGTTATTACAGGTTGAGCATCCCTTATCCAGAATTCCAAAATCCTCCAGTATTGTCTATATGGGTGTCTTGTAGAGTGGCACCTCTGTTTTCTGATGGTTCAATGTACACAAATTTTGCTTTATGCACAAAATTATTAAAATATTGTATGAAGGTACTATTAAGCAATTTGTGGATATTTATATTTATCATGTCAGAAGCAAAATGAGGGTATAGTTATAATGTATTTAAAAACACAAAGTTAATGACTTGGCATTATGCTAAATGTCCTTTGACCAGAAGCTGGTCACTTGGCATGCCTCTGGTGTCACTGTGAGAAGGTCCTCCATTGTGCATGTGGCAAGGCTCAGGTTGCATTGTAGTATGTGGTCTGTGGTCTGCTTTTCTCTGCACTTGTATGTTGTGGACTCCATTTTGTAGCCCCATTTCTTAAGGTTAGTTCTGCATTCCAGGTCAACCAATCTTCTGTGTGCCCAGGAGGAAGCCTCTTATTGGGTGTTAGCCACTGATTGAGTTTCTGGGTTTTTATGGACTCTCGCTTGCTGTGAGTCCTGTGATTATCTGTAGATTTTAGGAACTATTTCTTGATTTAAGACGTTGGCTTGCTGGCTGATATCCAAACAGGATGGACTAGAAATGTCAATGCCCAGGTCCTTTCATGACAGGCTGCTACTTCCCGATGGATGTCATGTGGTGCAATACCTGCTAAACGGTATAATTTCTCCAGTGGTATTGGGCATAGACATCCTGTGATCATGCAGCATGTTTCATTGAGAGCCACATCCATTGTTTCAATATGGTGAGATGTTTTCCACATAGGGCATGTGTACTCAACAGCAAAGTAGCAAAGCGCAAGGGCAAATGTCTTCACTGTGTCTGGTTGTGATCCCTCGGTTGTGCCAGTCATCTTTCACACATTATTTCTAGCACCCACTTTTTGCTTGATATTCAAGCAGTGCTTCTTATAAGTCAGAGCACAGTCCAGAGTGACTCCTAGGTATTTTGGTGTGCTGTAATACTCCAACTGGATTCCTTCCCAGGTAATCTTCAGAGCTTGAGATGCTTGTCTGTTCTTAAGATGAAAATCACATGTCTGCATTTTAGATGGATTAGGAATCAGCTGGTTTTCCCTGTAATAGGCAGTAAGAGCACCTAAGCTTCGGAGAGCTTCTGTTCAACCATTTCAAAGCTCCCTGCTTGAGTGGTGATGTCATGATCGTCAGCATAGATGAAACTATGTGAATTTGTGGATATGAACCACACAGTAATGTGTGTTTAGAGTTGTGTCCTTTTTCCATCCGTAGAATTAATGCACTCTGACACTACTTTAACAGCCATAGATAAAGACTGTGGAATCATGAGAGCAGTAGTTTCATCAGGCACCAGCAGTCTTTGGAAGAGAAGGCTAAAGACCTTGTAAAACTACAGCTTCCATAAATCCATAGCATTGAGCCATTAAACTGGCACCCAACTGTTTTACTTCATGTGTGTGTGTGTGTGTGTATACACACCTTAAGATGTTTCATGATGTACATATCATATATGCAAATAGATATATTCCAAAATCTGAAAAAATCCAAAACGCTGCTGATTCCAAGCATTTTAGATAAAGGTTCAATCTGTATTATTATTGTTATTATGACTATATATTTCTTTCATCATTATTTGTTGCTAGCTGTGCTCAGTAGTAACCATGATGTTATCTAGGCATGTTATTCTGCAATTAACAAGTAATTGCTTGAGGGAAAGGAAGAGAAAACTTATTATCAAGCTCACCTGAAATTTCTCCAGGGATTTCTTTCCTTTAACTCACCTGCTACCTAGTTGTACCAGTTTTCTTTCCTCTGAAGATTAAAGTCAGGTGCAAACTGTTTCTTCCACATGTAAACTATTTATGGTCAATGTCATGTGTTTTCAACTTTTTGTGGGGATAGCAGGAGTCACATAATTTTTGGAGGTGTTTCTAAACCACTTTCCCTCATGTCTGTGGCTCCATCTACACTGAAAATACCTGTAGTTTCAAACAGGTATTGAGGAAAGTGTTTGGTTGTGCAGATGATTGCATATGAAATCCTGGAATCAGTTTAAGGCTTGGATTATGATTACACGAACCACAGAGCATTGATACACATTAAGGGCTTTATTTGGTTCAGTTTTGGGGGAGTTTGTTGTCCGGCCGCCACAGTTTGAAGTTGGTTTCAATTCAAACTGCATTAAATTGTCAGTGTAGATGAGACCTGGGTCATTTCCCATAGAATTTCTTCATTCCAGTACTTTCCAGAAAGATACGCCATTCCAGCTATGTTGAATAAGTCCCTGCCCCTAAGAGAAATAACAGGAAAGGTTGAGGAGTAACAAAAAGGCAAAGGATAGGAGATTATTTTAGTTATCCAATTGATGGGGGTCTTTTTGCAGATCTGAGAGTGCATCTATACCAGGGGTGCCCACGCAAGCTAATTTAAAAACAACCAAGTAGAAAAAATCTATCTGCGCGCGCTCCGGAGGCCTCGCCTTGTGCTCCGTCGTTCCCGCAATGCCCTGTGGGTGGAAGGTGTGCTGCCTAGGCGGAAGAAGCGCCGCGCGCAGGGCAGAAATGCCCCATTTGCCTGTGATCGACTTCATGGGCAGCCCTGATCTATACTGTAAAATGAATGCTGTTTGACACCACTTTAACTGCTGTGACCCAATGCAATGAAATCATGGGAGCTGAGGTTTTACAAGCTCTTTAGCCTTCTTTGCCAAAGAGTGCAGGTGCCTCATCAAACTACATATCCCAGGATTTCATAGCTTAGAGCTGTAGATATATTCAGAGTTGCAGCAGCTCAGCAAGGAATTTTTATTCTCTGGATTTATTATAAACAGCAGCGAGAGAATATTTTCCGGCAGTCCCTACATTACACTGTTGATGTGGGGATACCAGGAGGGATT
Source organism: Anolis apletophallus (assembly GCA_030556195.1). Taxonomy (NCBI): domain Eukaryota; kingdom Metazoa; phylum Chordata; class Lepidosauria; order Squamata; family Anolidae; genus Anolis; species Anolis apletophallus. The sequence continues at coordinate 38,892,097 of JARBWK010000010.1, read as the reverse complement.
GTGGGAAGACTATGCACACCATTCTCTCTTAGTACTGAAATAAATAAATAAATGTTAAGTGTGTATTTTGCTCCAGGCTCTCGTTGGTGGGTCTTGGGTTTCTAATAAAGAAGCAAAGGATATTTCACAGCCCAGGGCTGTCCTTTTCGAGTCTTGGGAGCAATGTATAGCTCACAATTTGAAGTCTAGTAGAGTGAAGCTAGAATATATGTCTAGGGACTGCTAGGGGGTCATGCAAGAGTTTTTGTGGATACAATGGGCTCTGCAGCTATCCACACTGGAGCTGCAATAAGGGAATTTTCCATCTTGGAGTTATAATGAGCCATATAACCCAGAATATCAAGGCAGAATAACCCACAATATCTGCTTTGATCTGGAATACCCAAGTCTACACTGCCCTATATTCTAGTTTAAAGCAGATAATGTGGGATTTTATTCAGCTGTGTGGAAGGGGTCAATGAAGGGTATGCCCCTTGTGTCTGTTCTGTTGTGGCCATATTCAAGTTGTTCTGGGATTCTTAAATTTATTAATTACATTTGTTTTTGTTGATTTCCCTGAATTGTTTATGACCTATGAGACCCTAAGGCCCCTTCCACACAGCTGAATAAAAGCCCACATTATCTGTTTTGAACTGGAATATATGGCAGTGTGGACTCAGATAGCCCAGTTCAAAGCAGATATTTTGGGGTTTTCTGCCTTGATATTCTGGGTTATATAAGTGTGGAAGGGCCCCCATCCTCACTTATTTTCCAGTGAATTTGCCTCTTCCTTGCTTGCCCTTCCTCATCTCTAATTTATCTTTTGTTGGATAAATAAACCTACAAAGTGTTAAAAGAGTGAAATAGTTTATTATCCAAAACTTTGCTACCCAATACATATTTCAGCCTCTTTTATACCTGCTGTTGTGAACCTGGCAAATGTTGTCTCATATTGTTAATTTGCAAGTCTATAGGAAATATATGCAAATATTGAATTCTGGGAATCTTCTGGTTATTCATACTGTTCGGGTTAACCAAATTTCAATCATACATGGCTTTAAGGTTTTATTTTTTTAATCAAGATTTCTATTATAAGAAACCACATGGAATTCTAAAGAAGGTTGAGCAGCCGATTCTTCAAATGTTAATCAACATTAAATACTATATTTTTTTTCGAATCAATGTGTATGCGAAGCTCACTATGGTAAGGATGGATCAGGCTGTTATTTCCTGCCACTTTATTACATTGTGGACAGAGAGTTCTATGCAGTTTTACTATATTC